>OX457048.1:3554313-3779313 GCA_949752735.1 Lumbricus terrestris | reverse complement strand
ACCTTCATCCAGCCTTCATTTCATAATCGTTCTTTTCTCACTGACCTGTTAAATTCTTCTTTTAATCATTTCGTTTCAATCCAGTGGGCTTCGATTGCTCGTCGCCTAATTAGCACACTCTTTATTTACCCTTTTCTGTTCCCTTCGGTCTTTTATTTGTTTGCGCCCTGTTGATTGCGCCCTTTTGATCACTCTTACAATATTTGTCTTTTCGCCCTATTGATCGTTCGATCTAAAAGCATGCGCTCTCTTGATTTTCGTCCATTTGACTGCACCCTTTTGATTGCGCCATCTTGAAATTCGCCCTGTTGTTAGGATACCACGTACAGCAGCTCTCGAGATAGGCCCTGTTAGCTATTTGTCTGAAGTGCGATTATAACCTGCTCATTTTCTAACTTCATACACAATCACTTTCAATTAGCCGTTAAAGTAGAATCTATTTCTTCCAATTTTAGGAAAAGCTAATTATACCTAGAACCCATAATTTTGGATGATACAGGATTTCGACACGTAGGCCTTAGTTTTAATAATATTATAGTTAGGCCAGCTAGGCTGTACCTCGTATCATTGGTCTTGGTATGCTGAATAATTATCTTGTCTATTTTGTGTCTTCCCCGGACAAGATCTCATGGTGCTATTAATACTGTAGCTTGACAGTTGCTATCTGATGTCATCGGTCACGTAAACCAATGACAAGGCTTTCCGGACATTATTTCATGCCGGACAACATTTCATGCCACACCGGATGACTAAAAAAAAAAGGTCAACAACTTTTTTGGCGGCGAAAATAACATTTTTTTCCGAGATTTCGCCGGTCGTCAGAAATTCTTCGGAAAATTTCGCGTCTTTCCGTCCCCCCCCCCAATCCTCGGCCCAGGTCTCCGCCTATGGTCCACACCACGCAAAGAATAGTATTACCCCATCCTCAAGAGTTAATTAGCTATAAACACCAGTGAAACATTTATTTTACCTTGGACCACTATTTATTTTTGCTAAGCATTGTAATTTGGTAGATAAATTATTTTGAATCTTGTGCTTTACTGTTTATATCTGAATACAGTTTAATTTTTAGTGTAATCATCGATTGAATGTAATAGGATAACCGAGAGTAATTAATGCCTATAATTATGTCATGATATTTAGACATTTATGTTGCATTCGTAGATTTCGTCGAAACCAAGCCTATGCGATGATTGCATTGAGTGCTGTATCGATCCATTATATTATTTACGTGATCAATATAAGATTATTAGTTTTATACAGTTTAGCCAGTGGCTGTATATTTTCTGTTGGACGACGCTGTCTCACAGCGAGAACCAATAGAGTCGCCCTCCTGCTTTACCGATGCTTAGACTGGCTCCACCTGAAAATGATCAAAGTTAGGGTGATTGTTTAAGATCTACGTAGGCTAATGAATATTGTTTCAAACGGTGAAGGGAAGTTTCGCCCTGGAAACATTGGATGACATGCCACAACAGTCCCAGTCAGCACCGGATTTTGGCCCCAGACGTTCCCCATTTGGGCAATTTGGGCATGGCCTGGGCTTCGGCGGATTTTCCTCTGCCCTAACAGGGCCCTAATGCTCGTACAATATTACCCCTAAGTGTCTGGTTAGCGACAATCGTATGCCGATAAGTATAGGACTTAGCCTATAATAATGCAGGTCTTATAGGCTACCGATTGATCCGATTTATTCTGACTTTATCTGGTTTGGCTTAGGCTAATGATGACTTAATTGGCTACTGACTTAGACCTATTTCTGGCGTAGGCCTATTCTATTTTGGACTTGACTTAATTCTGACATTTCTGATTTAATTGGGCGTGATTCTTAATGATTGATTTTGTAACTTAGGCTGATTCTGACTTTATTAGGCCTAATTCTGCCTATGGTGATTAATATGACTATCACTAGGCCTAATTGACTTCTGACTTCATTTTTTTTATTCGACTCAATCCTGCCTTAGCTAATTTTGATTGACTTTTCTGTCTTAATTCTGACATAACTATAAATTAAATGACTATTACTTGACTTCTGAATTGATTTTGGACTTGACTTGTGACTTCATTATTTCTTATAGGCCTTATTATTCATAACTTAGCTACGACTTACCCCTAGGCCTACTCGTTTCTAATTGGACTGTATATTAGACTATTAGGCCTAGTACCTAATTCGGTTCTGACTTGACTTAATTATGACATGACTGATCTGAGTGCTGCAGGCCTATATCTGACTTGAATAGGCCTATTATTCTGACTTCATTATAGCCCAAATAATTCTGATTTGTAGAATCTGGCTTGATTTTCAATTTGACGTCTGAATAGATTTAGGACTTAGGCTAATATCCTTTTGACCTTAATTGTGACTTGCCTTATAGGCCTAATTCTTATTTAATTGGATTGCATTTAGACGCATTCTAGCTTGACATTTGATTTGAATTAGGCATAAACTAGAGTTACTAGACTAAGCTTTACGTTACTTAATTTTACTCATTGAGAATGAAGAATTGCTAATCTATAGGCCTAAATGTAGGGGTCTAATCTATAACTCGACTACAGAGTAGCCTATTCGGAGCGAGCGGGAAGACACGCAGGCCCACCGGTATTGCCCTACTGTCCTCTCTCGACTCGGATCTAGTTGCTTAGAGGAGGAGAGCCGATTATGCGTGAACAGTTTTGTGACTCATACGATACCGCTTCCAAAGGGAAGCGACATATAGCGTATACGGAGCTAGCCCAAGATCTGGGATATGTAGATGTCGATGGAACGAAAGGAGGAGGAGGGGGCAGGCACGTGAAGGCTTTGCAGCCAAAGGGTGTGCAGCCGAGTTGAGTAGTAGAGGGAAAAGAACTAGGGCAGGGTGTGCACACACTGCACATACGTTCAGACTTTGACCCTTGTGCGTATACCTCGAGTAGACAGCAGCGAACGGATAGCGTCTGCCGCAACGTACGCGAAAATATAACTGCCACTGCTGCTGCAACTGACAATGTTTGATGAAGAGTATGAAAATGTAGGCTTGTTTAAGATAAGCCTGGCGCTGTGGAAGTCGTCTGTCACTCAAGTGCCGTGGAGAAGATGGAAATTAAGGGAAGTATTGTAATTGTGTGTATTATAATTTGCTGATAGGTTTTCCTAGGAATATTTGTAGCTATAGGCCTAAACCTAGTTTATTTGTGTCCATTACTTCTTAGTTGATAGTTGATGCCTTTTAATTTTTTAAAGTTTATAATCCGAGTTTAGGCCTACCCTTGCATCCATAAGAGTTTTCTTTGGCATAGTATTAGTGGAAAAAGTTCATGGATTTTACTAGCCTATCAGGTCAAGACATCTTTAAATCAGTTGCAACATGACTTGCAGAATATTAATTTGTTAAATTTACTTAGTTGTTTCTACATCCAGACAGTGGAAATTTTAATTCTGTATTCTAAAGCCTTATATTCATTTAGATTGTCCTTATGTGCATGCATGCAATATTGGTGATTTCTTCATGATGATCCTCAATCATGCCCGTTGTGGTGTTTTGCATTTCAGATGACGTCTGATTGGTGGTGTGTCGGTTGGTGACAAAACCAGAAGAATATTAGCATAGCAGTGCCTTTGACAAGAGGTCTGACCAAACAAGTTGCAATGCATGGAAGTTTAAAATGGTATGCTTTCAAGGATATGCATTTGAATGCCATTCTTGCTCCTAAGAGATCACTTTGAATAACATTTTTTGCATAAAATAATATTATTATGTAGCTTGCAACGATACATCTTTGCAAACTTTAGTGTGTTGAAAAGAATAAATTGCTCTGTATTATGATTACCGGTATCTCTCTTTGTTTTCTTTGCAATTCTGAGAAGTAAAATCTCCTGAGGGCATATTATCTTGTACATGGGTTAACTCATCGAAAAAAGGAAGGTGTTTTCACAATGCCGACCGATTGCACAGTTATTTCATTGCAAAAAAGCAAGCTTTGTCTGATCATTTCCGTCCAATTGTTTAGATTTTCCACTTTTTGAAAGAGCTTAGAATTTAAAACTCTATAGGCATGCATTTGTGGTTCTTTCATTTTAAAATAAATTTTCTCATATAATTTGATTTCCCAAAATTGTGACCTAGCTTCATTTCTACTTGGGTTCATTCAAAATACAGAGGACCCCAAAATGATGACAACGTAACTTTCAATTTCTGCACCATTTCAATAAGGGTCTATTACAGACATGGGTGCCCAGATACATTTTTTGCAGGAGGGACAAAATACAATGGCCACAGATAAATTTTTTACCAAAATATTGAAATTAAGAAAACGGGTACCGGTTTTTGCAGAGAGGTTTATGTGAATTTCTCAATTTCACTTTGTTTATCATTAGTATCATTCTTGAGTGCTTTGCTGGAAAGTAATTTGTTAAAACAAAAAGGAGCAGAAAAGAAAGAAGGCATTATTTTTCCGATGTGTGACACCCATGATTACACATCTCCCTCAATGGTCTCTTCCTTGCAGACTTGTATGCAAGTCTTGCAAGACAGTAAACTACGAGAGACAGCGGATTCTGATATCGAGGCAATAGGCTCCGAAACCGAGACACAAAGGCTTGAGACAGTTTGAGACAGTTTAAGAATCAAGATTGAAGCTTTCGGCATTAAGTCCTCAGGCCAGGATACTTTTTGGAACAAACAGCAACTCGTGAACTTGCCTATATACTATAGTCTATTATGTCTATTATTAGCCGTCTTCGATCCGAAGGTTGGCCGTGCCATGAACCGTATGTCACCAAATGTATCTTTCCTGTGTCGTCCTCAGCAGTTCTGTCATAGTCAAGCCTGTCCAAGACATAATGTTTTCAATCCAGGTTGTTCATGGTCTTCAACGTGCTCTCGATCCAGAATTGTACCCTGCACTATCTCTTTTTCCGAACAGTTTCCACTTTTCCTCAAAAAGTGGCCCAAGTTTTTTATTTTCTTTATTTTGATGTTGCTTAAAAGCTGACGTTCTGTGCCAATTTGTTCCAGTACCCATTCCATTCATTGGTTTTCTTTTCCATCCATGCATTCTTAGTATCTGCTTCAGTACTTTAATTTAAAATCCATTTATTGCCATGATTCCTTTTCTTTTGTTCAATCTAGTCCGAATTTCCTTATTGCATTCTGCATCCTCTGTGGTTATAGATACACGGTAAGCAAATGTATCAACTTGTTCCAGTTGCTTACCCTGAATCCTGATGCAGTATGTAACACCATCTATTCCCATCACCTCTGTTTTGTTTCTATTAATCAACAATCCAAATTTCCGACTAACTTTATCAAGGCGATCAACCAGTTTCTGCAATTCTGCCCCTGAACTGCCACATAGGACAATGTCATCTGCATATCAGAGATTGGAGACTTTCCTACCACCGATTTTCATCCCTCCCTTAAAACCCTTCAGAGTTTCTCTCATGACCATCTCAGCTTGTTGTTAAACAAATATGGTGAGAGGACACAGTCCTGCCTGACCTCTTTTCTTATGTGTAACCACTGTGATTGTGTGCCTGCTATTCTTACTCTGGCAAGTTGATTTTCATAAAGTTTCCTTACTAGAGTGATGAGATGGACTGGATATCCCATGTCAATCATGGTTAACCAAAGTTCATTATGTGTGATTGAATCAAATGCGTTTCTGAAATCCACAAAGCACATGAACAGTGGTTGTTGATGCTCCTTGTAGGTATTTTGCATAAAGTTGATTTAATCTCGTGGGCCTCTTCCTCACCAAAATCCTGCCTGTTCTTCTGCAATCTCGCTTTCGGGTTTACTACGAATTCTTTCCAATACATAATGCCTATTAGCTTTCTATTTACCACACTGGCACATGATAATTTTACACTGCAATAAGTGCAGAACTAAGGACAGTTTCCATAGGAACTATGGACACAGCTTCTAAAAAAAGACTTTCGTTGCCAGAAGATTCCAAAAAGTTGAGACAGTGCCCTCGAGACCAAGACCGAGACAATAAGTTCTGAGACTTCAAAAAACCTGTCTTTAGACATCTCGAGATCGAGTCATTGTCTCGAGACCATACAACTGCTTCCTTGTAGATTAAGTGGTGCAAGAAAGATACCAGGACATTTTTATGGCAGCGTATATGTATTGCATTTCATATTATATTTTATTTAATCTCTTCAATCAATTAATCTTTATTGTTTTAATTTTGTTTCAGTCTCGGCTTCAGATGCAATCAAAAGGGATGCTTTGTTCAAACTGAAAGTTACAGCAGAATTGTGAGAGCAATAAGCTCTTAGTTTTATAGCGCAGAGGATCGTCATTGCAGGCATTCTGCAAAAGCGTTGTCCTTTTGGTGATAAAGAATCTATGAAAAGAATAGTACCTGTCGTCCACGACACCAGCACCTGCCACACAAGGAGCGAAAACAGAATTCATGCTTATGGAGTCCGTTTTGTGACATTCAGTTTCTCAGAAAGAGTTTTTTAATCTGTGCAGCATTGTGACAATGAAACTTCATCATGTTAATTTTAGCGACATTCATATTTGGCCACAATTAATTATTTGTTCTTGTAGTATTTATATTAATTAATTACAGTGATGTTTGCTTTACTGCAATTGTTGAGTCATTTACCTTGGTTTCATTGCACTATACTGCTCTCATTATTTTTACTTTGTTGTCGTAATCATTTTTTAAATTTTATTGCATTAGTGACTATTTTGTTTTCTTGAATTTTAATGGCAGAATTACCCAACAATGTCAACTTTGACAGTCATTTAATTTCGATTCAACATGAACTTTTAAAGTGGAATTCAACAATGAAATTTGTTACAACTTGTATCATTATAAATAAATTGTTATTTTGCAACACATTTACTATTATTGTTAGTTTATTTCTCTTTCATTTCAGTATAATTATTCTTGCATTTTAGTTGAGTTAGAATTATTCAAGAGTACGAAAAAAAAATTGGGATGGCTTAATAAAAAATGCTTTTTCATTTTTTCTTTTAATCTCACAGGTAGAATTGTAATTGCTTAGAGGCAATGGAAAATTTCATTGCAGATTACTTGAGTTGTAATTTTAATATACACAATCTTTATTTTGTCGTTTTTTTCACTCAGAACCTGATATATTTCTTATATGGTCAAATATATATGTGCAGGTCAGACTGAAAGTATTTATTCACATATTCTCTTGAATTTAGGTTCCTTTATTGAAAGACACCAATTTTGGACATAAGCAAAAGCTTTTTTATTAAGCCATCCTAATTAACATCTCCAGAGTAGCGTAGTGTTTTTAAAACACACCAGCTCATTAAACAAGCATTCAAACACTGTCATACTTTTAATTTTGGTTTATTGTTACTCTTGAATAATTCCAACTCAAATAAAATGTAAGAATATACTGAAATGAAAGAGAAATAAACTTAAAATAATAACAAGAGTGCAAAAAAATAGTTTATTTAAAATCATACAAGTTGTAATGAATTTCATGGGTAAATTCCACTTTAAAAGTTCATGTTGAATCGAAATTGAATCGTTGCCAAAATTGACATAGACTAAGTTGGGGCCTGTTTGGGCAAACAATGCTGCCCTTTTGGGCAAACATAGGGGCCAGTTTGGCAAGCCCAATTAGGGGATGGCTTGGTTATGCTCACTGGCCCCAGTTGGGTGCCAAATTTGGGTCCTTTTGGGGTACCTAATTTGGGGCCCTTTAGGGCAAGTATTGCATTGCCCTTAGGGCAACCTTAGGGCAAACATTGTTTGCCCTAAAGGGCCCCAAATTAGGTACCCCAGAAGGCCCCAAATTTGGCACCCAACTGGGGCCAGTGAGCATAACCCAGCCATCCCCTAACTGGGCTTGCCAAACTGGCCCCTATAGGTCCCCTAAAATTTTGCTGTCTGGGGTGGTTCAAATGTTCAATGACGTCTTCTGACTGATAAAGCCGTTGTCGTCCAACCTCCATAATATTCTCGCTTGAGACTTGCACTGCAAGGGACTGTTCTGTAAATTTGTGTACGGCTGAAGCACTTTCTATAAATCGTGTGATGTGGGAAGATGAGAGTGAGAAGTAGAGGACTGGACATTTGCTAAAATATGACGAGGGAGAATGTGAAAATTTTGCTTAACCCTTATAGGGTAACCGGGGGGTAAAAAATAACCCCCAGTCTACTTTTTTCCCTACGCTTCTTTTGAATAAAACAAAACAGACTTTTGCTTTTGTGACTTTTCCTAGATATGTTTTTTCTTCACGATGCCGTTTTCAGATGTGCCATATTGCGCTGCCACCTAGCGGCAGACTACTATTTCTTGGTTGATGCAGCAGCGTTCAACGCGTATGTCATATAGAAGTTGCACATATACTTATACACACATATATACATACACTGTACACATAAATACATACATACATATATACATACATACATATGCACATACATACACACATACATACATACATACATACGTGTATGTATGCAAGTATGTGTCAGTGTGTACATGTATGTATGTATGTATGCACTGAGCACATACGTAAGATAAAGGACTTCCTTTGTTTGAATCACTTGCAGAAATGTGCGCCAATTATGTATGTATGTATGTATGTATGTATGTATGTATGCATGCATGTGTAATTGTGTATGCATGTGTGTATGTATGTGTATATGTATGTATGTATATGTGTGTATAAGTATATATGGATGTGTTTATTCATGTAAGTATGCATGCATGTATGTATGTATGTATGTATGCATGTATGTATGTATGTGTGTATGCATGTATGTGTGTATGTATGTATATATGTACCAAAAACCGTTTTCTTAGCCTTGTCCATAATAATATGGCCACTACTGTATATCACACGAATGCATAAGATGCATGCCCATTGGCCATTGCCCACTGAAACTGTGGTAAAACTATTACGGGTGTAGGCCTACTTGTCACTGAATGTTTCTATTTTGTCAGTTTTGTCAAGTGAAAATTTGTAAACGTCATAGTTACTGACTATTACAGCACTGCACAGCCGCTTGTTATTGCTTGCAGTTAGTTATTTCAATCAACCCTACGACATAGCATTTGTCTAAATAGTGATCAGTATCTGAAACTGTAGCGTGGTAGCATTGACTCACAACTTAATACTACTTTCGCTTTAGACAGCCATATTGGAACGAGTCATCATTTTAATTCAAGATTTCTTGCTCATTACATTCAATAATGTGTTCTATTGTCCTTGTCTAGCAGATAAATTAAACATTTCCATAGATTTGACGAAAATAAATTGGGGGTATTTTTTTACCCCCCGGTTACCAACAACTGTGAAAAAAAATCGATACCCTATAAGGGTTAAATCGTAATAATTCGACATCACGTTTTATACACCTTTAAAACTTATGCTAAAAATATATAGATAGAGAAAATGCACCTCGGCAAACAGCTGGTCTTCATGGTCACTTACAAAAATTCTTCGTGTTAGTCATCGCCTAATCTCCACAATATCTTGAGCACCACTCGAAAGCCAAGCGAAGGGCGCCAGATCATTCGCGAGCGCTGTGCATAGTCAGAAGGGTTGTCCAAAAGAATTGTCCGAAAGAGATTTGAATTTAAAACAAATATTACAAAACAAATATTACAGTGAAACAAATATTCAATTCCAAGACATTAAGTTAATGGTCGTTTAAATGCAATGCAACCAAAAATCTTCGCCTCTCTATCTCAGTCTTTACATAATATCTATAGAAATGTGACTGGACGGTCATGGACGGCGTCCATACACCTATTCACAAATCTGAACACCGTCCTGCCACTTGCTAGGGATGCACAGCCTGGATAGGTAAAGGGGGTCCAGGCATTTCTTCTCCACACAATAGGAACGGTATAACTATCTGGCTGTGTGATTTTTTAATCTGATCGCCGTCCTGCCACTTATTAGATCTGCACAACCTTGATTCTCTACACTTTATGCGCTGTCTATTTGGCTTAGTGATAGCTTCGGTCAGTAACAGCCGAATACTACGAAAAGCCTCTCAATAACCTATATTCTTATTGGATTAAATACTTTAATCAGTTGATACAGTTTCTGTTGAACTGTGCTGTGTCAGAAAGAAGACTATCAACGTCGCCGTATACATTATTGAGAGTTGAGACTGGTGGAAGAGAGGCAGATTTTGATTCTGAACGGCAGTAGTGAGGTTAGAAAATTCATGGGAGATTTAAGAAGACCTATTCCTTTCGTGAAACCTGATAGAAATCTTCTTTGTTGGTCTCGACTCTACCTGCAACCGTCTATGAACGCTCACTGTCAAGTGTAAAGTTGAAACGCTGGGGGTGTGGTTTAGACAGCCTCCTCATATGCCGATGCCGTGAAAATGAGGTCGTTAGCACTTCGCATTCATGTTCGTTTCAGGGTCATACTACGTAACTCAGACATCTTCTTGTTATTCTCTGCATATTAATTTTTTTCACACAAGTGATTGAGTATCACCAGATCATTTTTCATTAGACGCTGGCCTTAGATGAACAAATTATTTAGTAACAGGTATTGTCGATTATAGCCATAGGCGCAATCACGTCCTAAAAGTTGGGGGGGGGGGGCAAATGAATCACGTCCTAAAAGTTGGAGGGGACCATAATGATAAAGTCAATGGGACCACTCAAAAGTTGGGGGGACGCGTCCCGTGGGTCCCATAGGGTGGTTGCGCCTATGATTATAGCGACGCAGCGGAGGTGGATGAAACGGTTTACTGTCAATTCCGCGCACACAATACCGCGCACACAATACCGCGTTTTTCACTACCGCGCAGCTTCAATACCGCGCACGATCGATACGGCGCACGATCGTTAGCGCGTTTGTTTGCGAATTTGTTCAATCCAGCTTCTATTTCCCACATAGAAATACCTCCGTCCAACTTCTAATTCCGACATAGAAATATCTTCATCCAGCTTCTATTTATCCTCGTTATTTTCGTCAATCCAGCTTCTATTTCCCACATAGAAATACCTTCATCCAGCTCTTATTTCCATGTATTTCTATATATGAAATAGAAGCTGGATTGACGAAAATAACGAGCGAGAAATGGAAGCTGGATGAGGCTATTTTTATATGTGAAATAGAAGCTGGATTGGCGAAAATAGCGAGCGAGAAATGGAAGCCCGATGAAGGTATTTATAGGTATGAAATAGAAGCTGGATTGAACTAATTCGCAAACAAACGCGTTAACGGTCGTGCGCGATATCGATCGTGCGCGGTATTGAAGCTGCGCGGTAGTGAAAAACGCGGTATTGTGTGCGCGGTATTGTGTGCGCGGTATTGACCGGATACCGATGAAACAATGGATGGAATTTTTTTATTTAATGCAACCTCGGTGTAATTGACTATTACAGCTGCAAGATGTTTCCAGACATCATAAATACCGGTATACAGAGATCGTCTAAAACACCTTTAATATGAAAACAATGATGCTATAAATAGTTCGACCCTGTCCAATCGTCATAAACGTGATAATAATTAAGAGCTGTATTATGCCAAAGAAATTTTTTAGAGAGATACGGCCTCTGTTGTCATAAGCTCTCGTCAAATCAGGATCCATCGAAACGTAATAATTTTTTTCATTAACCTATATAACAAAGTCGACGTTACAGACCCTTGGAAGTCAAAATGCTTCGCTAAACAATTTTGGCACAGTAACGTCGATCTTTCGTGTGATACACTGCTATGGCGAAAGATCGACGTTACTTAACATCACCCTCTTCTGTATTCAGTCTTTCGACTGGTATTATTAGATGAGAGACACTGTTTCAATTGCTTAGGCCTATAACCTTTATGCCCGCCATTACAGACGGTTAACGTTGATCTTACTCTGCGATAAAATTAGGCCTATTATAGCAAATCGCATACTTTACTAGAGATATTCGGGCGACTCTGAAATTATAAATTCTTAAAAATACGTTTTAAAGGTGTTAAAGACGAGAACTGTATTTAGTGTCATCTTGTGGCAATTATAGATCGAATAGACTGAGCTTGCATTATTTTGCTTATCATATTTCCATCAGTTTGTTTATTTTCTGATGGACGTTGCCCGTCCATTACCCGGTCGACTGATGCAAGTCCGATGAGAGCATAGACGATGAGTGAATTGCGTTGACCATCAGTGTTATTCCGACAACCGAACGCAGTCAAAGTTATTCATTCATTCGTTCGTTCGTTCATTCGTTCGTTCGTTCGTTCTTTCATTTATTCGTTCATTCATTCATTCAGTCTGTCAAGACTGTCATCCGTTCATTGAGTCAGTCACTAACGGAATATATACTGCACCTCGTCGAGGGTGCTACTCGCAGGCGCTCCCAATTCCAGACCTCAGCGCGTCCAAACAAAACAGCCTTAAGATGAGAGAGGAAGGTCGTATACGATGTTATGTAGAGGGAGCGCATCTTCAAGGGAGGACATTAAGACTGGTTTCACATTGGACCGAGAGCTGACTTTCTCGAAACACATCAATCTACGTTGTCGTGATTGCTACTACCAAGTCTACCAAGTATGTCAGCTTAGGGTTGTATCTCTATCTCTGACCCTATAATTGTTGCTGCCACTCTTGCCCATATTATCTTTGTGGTTTCTCGTCTAGATTATTTTCGTACGCTCTATATCGGACAGTAAAAATAAACTTATAGCATCCGAACAACACCAGTAAGGAATCTAAAGATCGATTATTAACTCATTGGCTGAATTTCTATATTCGGTAAAAATAAGTTGCATTTAACCCTCGAGTGCCCAAGGGGGGGTCCGACCGGACCCCAGGCCCGTTTTTTCCGGATAACTTTTTAACGGCTATAGATATGCAAAAATGCTTTTAGGTATTCCTAGAGCAACCATTTGGGCATCGAATGGTATATTTTGCGTGAGTATTGTCCAACCCTGTACCCCACAACCACATCGTATACTAAGGGTACCGCAAGATTTGCGGCTATTCCTTCGGTAAATGATGCAAGCAAGCATTATACTGAGGATCATGAGATTTTTACCCTATTATTTTGCACCAGGTGGTGCTATTGTGATATAAGATACATAAGTCGACTGAAAATTCATTTTGGATTACATGGAACTAAATTCTGTTATGATATTCCAATCCCTTCTCAAGATTTTAGCATGAAAACGATAGACTTCCTTCGGTAAATGACGCAAGCAAGCATAAAATGTGTATCAAGAGATTTTACACTATTATTTTACACCAGGTGGTGCTATTGTGTTATAAGATACATCAATCGATTGCAAATTCATCTGGGAATACATAGAACTAAATTCTGTAACGATATTCCACTCCCTTCTCAAGATATTACCATGAAAACGCTGGGGTCCGCGCGGACCCCCCTTGGGCCTTCGTGTACGAAAAAATACCTTGGGCACTCGAGTGTTAAAAGCGTTATGACCAGCATTTTGTCATCCATTACTTAGCTACTTTTTTGGCATGGTATCTGCTGTTTTTGGATGGTGTTTCTATGGTTGAAATTGTTAGTAAACTTTTTAAATAACATTACTGGATATGGTTTATCGAGTCCATTATCTTTTTATTATGGATGTGGTGAAATTGTGAGCCCTTTGTTTAAAGCCATACAAGTATAATGAGTCTCGCTTAATTATCTTCGCCTCCGTTCAACAATAATTAGATACCGTAGCCTTCTACAAATCATTTCTGTCACCGTTGGTTGCTTTGTTGCTTTGTCAAACACCATAAAATTATGTGCAAGCTAAATTTCCATAACTCAGATAGAGTCAATTTCCATTGGACTTCAACATTTTTATGACCGTCAATGGTCTAATAACAGTTATTATTGACACCGATCTTATTATTACTTAGCCATGCAGGGAAATGAGCCAGCCATAATAAGGAAATTGCTGATTATTCATAATATCGGACAACTTCAAGTTGAAGGTGTCTAAGACGTAATTCTCGTAGCTATCAGGCGCCGTCGTGTGGTCCATCCAATTGGAACGGCCATATGCTTCATGCACCATGGGCAAAAAATTACGATTGCGTTTCCTTAATTAAAGTGATGTTTTCGTGCTATAGGATCACCTCTGAATAACCATTCTGAGAGTTGCACTAGATAAGTATATAGATGTAAGACATCCAAACTGATGGAAGCATTTGAGATATTATAATAGTATCCTACTTTTTCCGCTCCATTTGAGTAATAGAGTAATGATCGATGTGACAGCTTTTGTCTGCCACAATATGTCGCTTTACAGGAGATAATTATAGAGGGTTTCACGACAACTCATCTACCGACAGCTCGTCTCCGGACAATTGGTATAACGACAACTGGTCTACAGACGAATAGTATTGATGAAATAGAAGCTGTATTTATGAAAATGGTTTCTTAGCTTAAATGGAAGCTGGATCGATGATTTTATTCATGTATTTCGACATGCATCCAGCTTCTACTTCAGATCTAAAAATACCTTCATCCAGCTTCTATTTCTCACCCGTTATTTTCGTCAATCCAGCTTCTATTTCAGATCAAGAAATACTTTCATCCAGCTTTTGTTTCTCATACGTTATTTTTGTCAATCCAGCTACTATTTCACCTGTAAAAGAGCCATCATCCAGATTTCATTTCTCTTGCGTTTTTTCATCAATCCAGCCTCCATTTCAGGATCGTTATCTACATATCTCTCTTCTTAAGACCTATTTTTTCTCTAGGGGTTATCGCACTGGGAGCGCTACTGAATGGCCTTGGTTGTGAGCGGCGCTATAGAAATTTCTAATTACATTACATTACATTTCACCTGTAAAAACTTTCATCCAGCTTCCTTTTCTCAAGCGCTGGATGCCTGTACACCAGTTGTCGTAGACGAATTGTCCGGAGACCACTTGTCGTTAGACGAGTTGTCGGTAGACGAGTTGTCGTGACACCATTATAAACTAATTACTTGGGATTGGCTTGAAAAATGGTACATCATGCTGGAGAGATTTCGTCGATTAAATGAGTAAATGACTAAAAAAAGGTCGTAAGTTATTTTCGACAGGGAATGTCGGTTTATTTCCAAGACATTTTGACCAGATGAAAAAAAAGTCCCCCTTCGAAAATTTCTGAATCCGCCCCTGCCCAAACGAATCTTTTTCGTAGTGAACCTATAGTGGTCTGGTATTGACTCCGAATGTTTCCTCTGGCCCTTACTAAAGTTTTTTTTAACTTAACTCAAAGCTGTGCATTTTGCCGTGCTAGAGTCAGAAGCACTTCTGAGCAGTCTTCTATAACAAGCGCTATATAAATTCTTGAATGAATGATTGACATTGCTTTTTATCGGTTTTGAATTCTGCCAAATGACAATTAGCTTCGACTCTTCGGCTACAGCCAAACAGGCACCGTGACATTCTAGTGTTTAAACGAGATTTGTCGTAATTATATCGCATGACGGAAGCAGGTAAAGGTGTCTATGTGACGAAACATTATTTTCTATTGCGGTGTTTATCGATCACACCAATCAAAGGCGCTCCCAGTAGGCCCTACGTTAGACCAAGAGAGAAAAAAGTAGTCTTGAGACACCGAAAAGAGGCATTAGGCCCACCAGTTCAGTTGTCACTGAAATAACTGTTATTCACGGAAAGTTTCACTTTTTTTATCGAAAATGGGTAAAATTAAATTTTAACACCGCGGAAGGTTTCTGCTGTGAAAACTTTGATTAAGGAGCAGTGCTACAGTCAGAGGGAGATTGCTGAAAAATGTGACATTTCTGCAGCTTCTGTTAAGAAAGCCAAACTGACACCGGCCATGATGAAGAAGAGGTTGCTATGGGCAAAACAGTAACAAAATTGGTATCCTTCGGGAGTCGTCAATGTTCGTCTAACGAACATTGAACATTGCTCTCATCACTGAAGCACACCTTCGTCCAGTCAATGGCAGTCCAATTTTTGTACTGTGTCCTCAAGATAACTAACACCTGCCAAACCCGAAAGAAGTCAATGTTATAATGTATTCGCTAGATGGTAGTATGGGTACTCATTATCAATCCAGCTTATCGGTGATGTGGTCAGACACTTTATTCACTCGCCATTTTGTTCAGAAATCAGTCTTGAAACCAGATTAAGTGAATGTTCTACTTTGATTCGAAACGTGGTTAGATTTTGTAACTGTATGCGTATAATTTTGTGGACAGACTCATATTTTAATAGTGGCATCTAGGACGACGATGTAATTTTAAGGGATTAAGCATAAATCCTTGTTGGCCTCCCCCTTGGGGTTCTGGGTCGGTTAGATCGGGTTCTGCGCTCTGCTGCCCGGCTCATTGGACGAATTCCTAAGTTTTCCTCTGTTTCTACCTACATGCGTGATGTGCTGCATTGGTTGCCAATCGCCCAACGCATCCATTATCGAATTGCTGCCCTGGTCTCACGTTGTATCCTTGGTTGCGCTCCATCCTACCTGCGCATTCTTTGTCGCCCAGTCTCTGACATTGAAGCGCGTCGGGCCCTTCGCTCTGCTGCGAAGGGACAACTGCTTGTTCCACGGGCTCGCTTGGCTACCAGACAGTGTCGAGCCTTCTCAGTTGTGGGGCCGTCAATCTGGAATGACCTACCCCCTAACCTCCATCTCCTCCACCTGACCAGTCAACCCTTATTCCTTAAGTCCCTTAAATCTTTTTTGTTTTGCCGTGGCTGAGCTGGGAGCGCCTCTGAGTAGTTTCTTGAAGGGGCGCTATATAAATGCTAATAATGATTGAATGAATAATGAATAAACTTGTTTCTACCCACACTCTACAACCTCGGTAAACTGGGAAAGAGAAACACGAAAACACGGAAAACACGAAGAAATATTCGCTATTTCTTATTTTATTTACAATTCAATGTAAATTTAATCGATACACATCACTCCCCAACACGACTAATATTACCAAAATTCGATTTTAATGCTTAGCCCGACCTTTGAATCAAATTTAAACTAAATCTTCTACATACGGGTATATTAGAGCCGGATGAATGAAAATGTTCTTGCGTAAATTGGAGATGGGTTGATTTTATTTTCCTTGCTTAAATTGGAGATTGATAAAAATCTTCATATGTTTTTGCTTAAAATGAAGCTGTATGGATGAAAATGTTCATGCTTGAGTTGGAGCTGGATGCATGCAAATGATCTTTCGAAAATTTGAAATGGATTGGTGATCATTGATTGTTACTTGATGAAACAATTTGTTGGCAAATGGATGCTGGACTGATGAAAAATAATTGAAATATACGATAATTAGAAGTCGGATTGATAAGAACAACCGTTTTTATTTTTAAGTAGAAGCTTGATTGATGAAACGGTTTTTTTATTATTAAACTGCACAAATAGGCTATTTTTACAGGGTAGGGGGTCGTATGGGTCTTCAATTTAAGTGCTCAAGAATATTTTCATCAATCCAGCTCTAATTTAACCAACAACATTTTCATCAATCCAGCTCAAATCTATGCAAGAAAATTTTCATCAATCCAGCTAAAATTTTACCATGCACATTATCATAAATCCAGCTCCAATTTAGGTAAGAACATTTTCATTTATCCAGCTCCAATTTCATCAATAATATTTTCAGCAATCCAGTTCAACCCATGGGCGTTATGACCTACCATGAAGGTTTGTCTGGGGTGGGAATCAATGTCTGTGCCACAGTGAACCATTGGATAATTAAGTTTACATGCTATTCGTAACTGTGCATTCAAGAATTTTGCACTTTATTAAGCAACGCCGGAAGATGGTAATCGATGAATCTGTATTTTTGCAGAATGTGCTGATTTACTTTTGCATAAGATATTTTTAAATTGTTAAGAAAAAACAGAAGACATTTCATTATTGCCCGTTTCTGTACGAGGTGCCACTCAACATACGAGCCTGCCAAATGGCAGAGAACAACATGACAATGACTAACGTAATGTAATGTAATGTAATGTAAATCTTCGAGAATTTCTCAGCGCCCACAAAAGCCACGTCAGGGAGACCAGCTTATTCACCGGCGCTATATCAAATCAAGTCCGCAATAGCCAGAGCTGCCGTTTTCGTTCCGGTGCCAGGTCAAAATCCGGGGAGGTCAAGCCGAGGAGACAGCGTGGTGCTACGGTGGTTGTCGGTGATGGTGGTGGTTGGGTGATGGAACCTGATTGGAATCTAGATAGGATAGGTTGAAGAGTTCGGTTTTCAGTCGTGAATGGAATGCAGCAGAGGAGAGTGCAAGCGGAGGAGAGGTTGAATTATTGTTTGGAGGTGAGACTGCAGGAGAGATAGGAGGGTGAGCGAACATGCGGAGGTATGTTGGGAGTCCGTTCCAAAGAGCTGGTGCAGCATAGACTAAGGAGCGGTCGCAGAATTTCAGAGAGGATGATACTGGAGGCCGAGAGAGAGAAAGATATGATGACGAGCGCGTAGACCTGTGCGGTTGGATGGTGATTAGTTGACGAATGTAGGAGGGCTGAGAGGTTTGAAGAGCGTTGTAGGTTAGAGAAACAATTTTGTAATGGATGCGCTGAGAAACTTTTAGCCAATGAAGAGACTTGAGAACAGGGGTTATGTGGTGATGTTTGGGCGTCTTAGTGACTGCGCGGGCAAGAGCATTCTGGATAGTTTGGAGGCGTTTAATTTGAAGAGAATCTATTTCATGGAAGAGCGAATTGCAGTAGTCGAGTTTGGAATGAACTATTGAGGTGGCTATTGTGCAGGCGGTCTTGTAATTTAGAATTGGACGCAATCGACGGAGGTCGCGGATGTGCATATAGCAGGTGCGGGATAGCTGGGTGATGTGGTCAGAAAAAGTAAGGTTTTTGTCAAAAATGACTCCGAGATTGCGGACAGGAGAAGAGTATGGCGTAGAAAGAGTTGGGTCTGTTTGAGAAAAGTCAGAAGGATAGTCTAGTTTGTTTAATTGCTCGCGTAGGCCAATGATGAGAAATTCTGTTTTTGAGGGGTTGAGGCAGAGCAGATTAGCGGTCATCCAGGCTGAAATCTGAGTGATTGTGTTACGTAGCTGATTTAGTGCGTCTGAGAAGGAGCGAGGGGAGAAAGATATGAATAGTTGAGTGTCGTCGGCATAGAGGTGATGATCAGCAGAGGATGATGAAATGAGTTTGCTGAGTGGGGAGGTATAGAGAATGAACAGGAGAGGACCAAGGACTGAACCTTGAGGGACACCACAGGTGAGGATTTGTTGATTAGATGAGTGACCAGAAGCGCTAACGATGAAAGAGCGTGAGGAAAGGTATGATTTGATCCATGAGAGGGCAGTGCCAGAGATTCCAAAGACAGAGGAGAGGCGATTGAGAAGAATAGCATGATCTATTGTGTCAAAGGCTGCAGAGATGTCTAAGAGGCACAGACAAGAGACTTGTTGACGGCCTATCGCCATCACAAGCTTGTTGTAGAGCGAGGCCAGGAGTGTTTCGGTAGAGTGATGCTTAGTGTAGGCAGACTGTTTTGGGTTTAGAAGATTGTTGGAGATGAGGTAACTGTTGAGACGAGAGAGGACAATCCGTTCGGAGAGTTTGGATAAGAATGACAGATTTGAAATTGGACGATAGTTGGATAGGAGTTCTTTGTCCAGAGATGGTTTTTTGAGAAGTGGTTTAACAACTGAGTCTTTGAAAAGCGTAGGGAAGGTACCGGTTGAGAGTGACAGATTTATGAGCTTGGTTATCGTGGGAGCAAGAAGGGCTACACAGTCTTTTAGCAAAGATGTTGGAATTGGGTCAAGGTCGCATTGCTTGTTTTGAGAGGCCTGAATGAGGGTGATAATTTCTGCTTCGGTAGCAGGCTCGAAGAGGTTGAAAGATATTGTAGGTGGCAAAGTTGCGTCTGAATAGGAAGAGTCGGTTTGCGTGCTGGTAGATTTCGATAAGAGAGTCTGTAGTGAGAGACGAAGGGTGGAAACTTTGTCAGTGAAAAAGGATGCGAAAGAGTCAGCAATGGACGCAGATGGGATTGAGTTCGGAAGGGGGTGAGAGGTGCCGCGGTGAAGAAGATTGTTTACAGTTTTCCAGAGATTTCGAGGGTTGGATGAATTTGAATGAACAAGAGATGACAGGTAGCGTTTTTTGGCTGAAAGAAGTTGGCTGTGGTATCTATTTGTCAAGGTTTTATTATACTCTTATATATATATATATATATATATATATATATATATATATATATGTTATATTATATATTATATTTTTAATAACAACCTGCTGAAAGCTGTGCCAAGTATAACAAGTAAGACGTCCCACATTTTGACCTGTGACCTTGTCCTCATGATTTTACCTTTAATACCAGCCAAGATGGATAGAAGTTTTATGCAACGAGTGCTTTATGATGTACTTAGCTCAACAAACTCTGTTTTTCTTATGATATACAAACCTTAATTCTCTCAGCATCGTTTTGACAACGATTTTTCATTATTCTGGCTCTAAGCTCAGCTTTTGTACCTTGATCCGATTGTGGCAATGAGTTTTCAATAATAATAATAATAATAATAATAATAATAATAATAATAATAATAATAATAATAATAATAATAATAATAATAATAATTAATACGAGACAGCATGATTAGCAATGAATATCTGAGATGAGATGATATAAAAAAATTGTGGGTGGGGAGGACATTTTCCCGAAAACCCAAATTTCATGGGTGGCGTGCCGGTGGAGGTCGAAATGTGGTGGGGTGGGGAGGAAATTTCCAGAGAACACAAATTTCACGGATGGCGTACCGGTGGAGGTCGAAATTTGGTGGTGGGGGTTGGGTTGGGGTGTGGGGAGGAAGTTTTCCCCCAAGCCAAAATTTCACGGATATAGGACCAGTGGAAGTTGGAGTGTGGTGGAGTGGGGGTTTAGTGGGTAGGGGTGGGGAGGAAATTTTCGCCAAAACCCAACTTTCAGGGGTGGCGTGCCGGTGGAAGTCGGATTGTGGTGGGGCTGGTGGGGTGGGAAAAAGGTAGGTTTGCCGTAGGAGTGCAGATGGTGTCAAGTAGGGGTTGGGAAGTAGGAAATTATATCCGGTTGCGAGGCAAATCTTAAATTTACCAGGCAATGCTGTGTACCCCAGCTAGTTTATAAATTAATGTTTATCAAACGAACCCTACTAAGTCATAGCTATGGTTGGCTACTTCTTAATATATTTTGAAGATTTGACATGTTACAATGTAATATTGTTATTTTGTTTCTATTTCCAGTTTTTAGACAAAGCTTCATTATATGCGGTTTCAATGCAAGTTAACTTGTCATCACAAAATAATAGGAAGATGGAACTGTGACATTTCATTATTCTAAAATAATCACTCAAATACAGAAAAGAACAGTCAGTAATAAAGTTCTAGTTGAATTTTTTAAATTCTGAGTTTATTGTACTTTTTTAGAAACTGCTTCTGGAAGACAAACAACGTTTCGCTAAAGCTTAAAATTTTGATTGTGGCATTTATCTTCATCAGGAATATTACACTTGATTTTTCTGACTACAACTTTTACGAATGTCGACTATGCTATCTTCAGTTGAAATTATATAATCGATAGATGACTTCCAGTGAGAGATAAAGCACGGATCCTTCTTGTAAGCATCAAAAGTGCGTTCATTTAAATTGGAATCGTCATTATTTCGATACTGGGCATTGCTCGTGTTGGAATAACAATGGTAAAAGGTTTTACACAGGAAATAGCTTTCCAGCGAACAGAACTTAGTTTCACAAAAGTCATATAGCTAAATTAATGTTCATCAAGAACATTGCACTGGATGTTTCCGTCTACAGCATTCATGAATGTCAGCCATTTCGTCTTTGGTTATTATCATATTGTGCAATAGCGTACAGTTGTGCTATTACACGAAGGTTGAATATCTCCCCTTTTCAAGTGTCTTTCTGTAGTACTAATTCTTACTTTGCTCGAGGTATTACTTCTATCAACAGATGAAGCATGGCAGCTGAAATTCAATTAGTCGTCGTTATTGCGATACTTGACATTGATGGTGTTGGAAGATCTGTTGTAAAGGCTTTTATACAGGCAATTATTTTGCAGTGAACGGCAGAACTTGGCTTCCGCAAAAGTCATATTTCAGCTCTGAATATTGCTGAAGCACACGCGAACCAATTAAAACAACACATATCTCAGTTATTTCAGAAACTATAATTATCCTGATGGTGATCATCTGAGAGCTTTGCAAAGAAGTATTACTGGAGAATACTGTGGAATAATCAATTAAACGAGTATTCTGGTGGCAAATACGGGAATTGATATTAAAGAAATTCAATATGAATTCCAGATAAGTCGAAAATCTTTTCATCAGGTTTTTAAACTGAAAACGCACATGGGAATCCATACTGGAGAAACACCATTCAGTTGCCAACTATGTAGACCTGGGAGTCGACCCCAATAAGTCGACCCCAGTCGACTTGGTCATCCCAAGTCGGGTCGGGTCGTTTCTGCTCACCGCAACTGACCCCAAGTCGAATTTTGTAGATAGAAGTCAATTGAAGTTGTTTTTACCTCAAGTCGACTTAAACCGACTTGAGACACAAACATAGTTAAATTTCTCACTTCAAACCGATGATTGTGACAACATTTAAGCAGCTTTTGTTGTCTTGTGTTTTTACAAGAATGAATTAGGCCTTTGCTAAACAGAGACTTAGGCTAGGCTACTGATTATTTTGCCGGTAGGCTATCGTGCAGACTGCCGTCTGCCGATCTACGGTATTCATATAATTTGTAATTCTATGCTTAAACGTCACGCTTATGCATGCGCTTAATTAAAATGGTGAAACAAAATGTTACTAAAATATTAGCACGTGTGCTTATCATGCAATCAGTGAACTTCTAGTGGTCAGTGAATTCGGCGCAAAGAAAGCTTGATCTTCAAGGCCTATAATAAATCGATAGTTTGGCGCTACTTTGGATCGCTGCATCTGGAGTTGTCTGCAGACGAAAAAAACTATTGTAGGGCCAATTGGACAATGAAAAACTTTACTGTCAGTGAGTAGGCCTAGTAGCTGTAGTAGCCAACTTTAGGATGACGCGCTTGCAATGCTATATGCCAAATTGCGAAATGATGTTAGCGGCCAAATAATTATGAAAACAGATTTACAAATTAGGTTTATCATAACACGCCATTCAGTGCAACTATGCAGTCCGCGGTCCGCTATTTGATCTTAGACCTTGCACTTTTTACAAATTTATTTAATATTAATATTAAAAAATAATAATGAGTGTAATCTGAATAATCGCAGACAATGGACAAGCTAAAATTCATAGGCCTAATAATTTAACGTCGCACTGTCTAGGTTACTAGATGACCCAAAGCATCACAAAACTATTCAAACTGAAACACAAACAGCTTGAAATGGGCTTAATAAACACTTTAACAAATTTATGCATCAATTAAATGTTGATGCCTCGTTACTCATTTGTAGGCCTAAATGAAATTAATGCTTGCAGGAAAATTGCCAAATTGGCTTGACTTCTTGCATTAGTAGCCGTACGTAGACCTAGGCTAATGGCTAGTACCATGTCAGAAGTCGACTTCAAGTCGGAAGTCGGTTGTTTTTCTGCCAAGTCGGGTCAAGTCGTTTTGACGCCGAGAAGTCGACTTTAAGTCGACCTCAAGTCACTTTAGGGTCAAGTGGGGTCAGATTAGCTTACCAAAGTCACTCCCAGGTCTACAACTATGTCAAAAGTCATTTAGTAGAGGTGATAATTTGAAAAGGCACATGCGAATCCATACTGTAGAAGATCCATTCAGTTGCCAACTATGCCAAAAGTCATTTAGTGAAGGTGGTACTTTGAAAAAGCACATGCGAATCCATACTGGAGAAAAAACATTCAGTTGCCAACTATGTCAAAAGTCATTTAGTGTAGATGGTAATTTGAAAACGCACATGCAAATCCATACTGGAGAAAACCCATTCAGTTGCCAACTTTATCAGAAGTCAGTTAGTGAAGGTGATCATTTGAAAACGCACATGCGAATCCGTTCTGGAGAAAAACCATACAATTGCCAGCTATGTCAAAAGTCATTTAGTAGAGATGATCATTTGAGAAAGCACATGCGAATCCATAGGCCTACTGGAGAAAAACCATTCAGTTGCCAACTATGTCAAAGGTCATTTAGTGTAGGTGGTAATTTGAAAACGCACATGCGAATCCACACTGGAGAAAAACCATTCAGTTGCCAATTATGTCAAAAGTCATTTAGTGTAGGTGGTCATTTGAAAAGGCACATGAGAATCCATACTGGGGAAAAACCGTTCAGTTGTCAACTATGTCAAAAGTCATTTAGTGAAGGTGGTCATTTGAAAAAGCACATGCGAATCCATACTGGAGAAAAACCATTCAGTTGCCAACTATGTCAGAAGTCATTTAATGAAGGTGGTCATTTGAAAACGCACATGCGAATCCATACTGGAGAAAAACCATTCATTTGCCAACTATGTCAGAAGTCATTTAGTGAAGGGGGTCATTTGAAAACGCACATGCGAATCCATACTGGAGAAAAACCATTCATTTGCCAACTATGTGAAAAGTCATTTAGTGAAGGAGGTACTTGGAAAAAGCACATGCGAATCCACACTGGAGAAAAACCTTTCAGTTGCCAGCTCTGTCAAAAGTCATTTAGTGAAGGCGGTAACTTGAAAAAGCACATGCGAATCCACACTGGAGAAAAACCAGTCAGTTGCCAACTCTGTCAAAAGTCATTTATTGAAGGTGGTCATTTGAAAACGCACGTGCGAATCCATACTGGAGAAAAACCATTCAGTTGCCAACTATGTAAAAAGTCATTTATTGAAGTTGGTACTTTGAAAAAGCACATGCGAATCCATACTGGAGAAAAACCATTCATTTGCCAACTCTGTCAAAAGTCATTTAGGGAAGGTGGTACTTTGAAAAGGCACATGAAAATCCATACTGGTGAGAAGCCTGACTTGTGCCGGAAATCATTTGCCAAGAATAGTAATCTGAAAGGACTCATGGCAACTCATAGGGATGAAAAACCATTCTTAAGTGAGGTTTGCAATGCAGGTTTCACCGGATGTGCGCATCTAAAGAAACACAGAATGACTCATGCAACTGAGAAACAACACAGACTCAATTTGTCTTTTTCCAAGAACAGTTTTTCACCAAAGGAGATGGATCTTCATGCAAGAACTCTGTCACAGGATCTTAAAATAATTGGAAATGAAATTGTTGCTAACTTGTCTGATCGTTTTCTATCATCTAGTACTGCAGGTGCAACTGTCAAACCAAATGAAAATTTTTCAATGAACGTATATCCGTATACTAGTGGACTTGCTGTTGTTTTGCCAAAGGTTAACGATGGAGAACGTCTGTCTACCAGCAAAGTGTTTCCAGGAACGTCTTTGTGGAAATCTTTTGGGTGTGGTATATGCGATGAATTGATAGAAAAAGAGAAGGATTTTCTAGAGCATTGTTTTAGCCATCGATTTTCTTCATCACCAAAGGATGGCATTGCTGCTGACTTCTGCCCACTTAGTACTGAACACACTTGACGTTGAACGGAATTATTGTAATTGCAGATGTAGAAAAGATGAAGTCTTGGATACATGCATCGACCCACACTGAGTAATTCATTGCAGATTGTTTAGACATTAAGCATTCTGATGTAGAGTTCAAACTCACCGCATGATTATCTATAAGGCAGAGGCTTCTATCCCTATACAGTCTCTATCACAGTTACAAGTGTGCTTATAAGATCTAGGTCCAAAGTAAGTTGATTTGTGCCTTGGATCATACGGACAGCAGAAATTATCAGAAAAATGCCAATTTTCCATCAAGACAAGCAGAGTAGCGAAATTCATTATATGTGAAAAATTTTCAAGCGGAATTTGGGTATTTATCACAGATTTTTTGGCTCCTGTGCCATGAGGTAGGCCCTACAACAATGTTGCATGTCTGCAGATACCATACTGAAGGTATATAGTGATGGTCCATTTGGATTTTCACCATGGATTCCATTGATCACATGCATCGACAGATTGCCATTCCGTATAACAAGAGAAGAACTCTACTTTCCATCAGATATAGTCAATGGACAATTGCTGCTTATCATCATCTTCTTGTGTTACTGAACAGCATTCCAATCTGTTGGGTAATAACTGTGTCTGTTTAACAACAGCTCTGGGAACGCAATCAGAAAGGTTCAGTTACACGAAGAATTGGATCATCATAGCGTTTGAAAGGAGTGCCGACAGAAAGTTCAACCATCAAATCTAGAACCACACTGGTGCTTAGACCCAAATTCTCTAAGGCTATCGTTCGCTCAGATTTTTTGCGTTCCATCAGTGTCTTCGTCGTCCCTATCTTCTTCGCTCTGATGTTCGTGTAATGAAAGGTTGCCAAAAGTGTTTGCCCTGTAAAAATAACCGCCAAGTGATCAAGGACATAATTTGCACACTTTCTTTGTCTCAATGATTGAAATAAATAAAAACTAATATTTAAAAGCTAGGAAATTCTCCAAACCCAGATAAAAAAAATTGTGTATGGCAAAGAAAAAAGTATAGAACTGCATTCGATAATAGTCGTGGACCCCACTTGCGCCCTGTGTTCCAATAATGGAGCAAAAAATATATTTGCAAAAAGTCCAGAGTAAAGTTCACAACACAGACCGATTGAAGTTATCATGAAATACGATTAGTATAAAGGTAACAAAAACCAAAAAGTTGAAAACTGATATGTGTTAAATGATTTTGAAAATTATGCATCTTTTTGTTGCAATCTGTCAAAATATTTCTGCTTGGAAATTCTCATAAAACCTTACATGACGACTATCACATTTTTAAAACATTATTTTGTTTCAATGGAATGTCTTACAAAAACAGTTTACAATTACAGGAAATGGCTTATATTCACTATAATAATTATAGTGCTACATTGCATATAAATAATGTTTTTATAAAATGTTCCGATAACAAAACACTGGGCAAGAATGAGTTAAACTTGCAAGCTGTGTAAAATTAGATAAGGCTCTGGAACTGTAGCCCCTCATTATTACTAAGTAATGTAAGTCACTCGACTGCAAAATGAGAAAGTCATCGTCATGTTGTTGTTCGTACATATGATGTCACCTCGTTCACTGACGTACAGTAATGAGCACTAAAGAAATTATGTTTTCTATATTTTCTTAAACCTATAAAATGAATTTCTACTCTTTTTTTAGCAAGTACACATGGAAGACGAGCAACGTTTTGTTGAAGCTCCAAATATCGGTTGCTACATTAATCTTCATCAAGAACATTGCACTGGGTGTCTATGTCAACAACTTTCATGAATCTCAAATATTTCATCTTTGGTGAAACTCATACTGTGCAATAGCGAAGAGGCGTGCGATTTCTCAAAGGTTGGATGGCTTGGACCATGTTATTTTCGCCAGTATTTGTTTGTCTTGTTAATTTCTTACTTTACTCGAAAGGTGACTTATCGTGTCAGACCAAGCAAGATATTCTTCTTGTAAAAATCTGAAATGCACACATTGTTGCGTAAATTTCACATTACTGGTGATGGAACAAAAATTGTGAAAGCTGCTGCACAGGCAATACTTTACATTCAACAACAGTGCTAAGCTTCTCAAGTCATGATCCCACTATTGCGATTCCAGAGGCACACATAAATCTATTAAAACCACACAGCTCTCTAGTATTTCAGAACTATAATTTATTAAGAAAATGCAACCTTTATTAAGAAAATGCAACGAACATTAACCCACAAGCAAAACCCGGATTAACCCCTCCCCTGGACAAAGAGCCCCACACCCATTTAGCATAAGACAAAACTCCTCCCGTGCAAGTAGCCTATTTCCGTAGTTAACTAATCAGTGGTATTTCGTCAATCCGGCTTATATTTAACTATCAACAGTTGTTTTTATCAATCCATCATCTATTTAGACAACAATTATTTTTCATCAGTCGGACTCAAATTTAAGCAATAATATTTTCATCAATCCAGCTACAATTTAATAAAGAACATTTTCTTTAATGCAGCTCCATTTAAAGCCAGAATATTTTCATATATCCAGCTCCAATTTATGCAAATTATTTAATCAATCCAGCTTTTATAGAAGTAAATAAGATTTGTATCAATCCGACTTCTATTTAGCAAGAATTATTTTATTCACTCCAACTTATATACGACCAACAGATATGTTTTGAACTCTGGAGCGCCTTTTGGAGGATTAGCACATTATACGCAATTTATGCTCTACCTGGGTTTTTTGTTCGACCCGTTATGAATAACAACGAAAAGTGGTTTCTGTTAAAATGGTATGCAGATTGAAATTCAGGGTTTAGTGAATCGGTGGAGAAATGCGTTTGCAATGCATGCTATTCTTAACTATGTGTTCCAGGATTTTACATATTATGGATTCTATATTTGAGATGGATCGAACATGCAGATAAACTTTTAGGTTGCATTTTCTTAGTAAGAGATGGAGTGAAAATCATTGAAGATATGAAATGATCTGCTTTTAAAATTATCATTGTGCTGCTATCTCCAGTTTTGAGATAAAACTGCATCACAGAAGCTTTCAATGGTAAGCACAAAATTAGATAAGGTGCAGGAATTGTGACTTACCGTTATTAATAACTAGTCACTAAACTACAAAATGAGAAGAGTTATAGTAATAGCCACAAGTGAAAAAAATTAGTTTTTTTTTAAATATAAAATAAATTGTTGCTGTTTTTTTTTAGCAAATACACGAGGATAATGAACAACATTTTGTTAAAGCTTCAAATTTCTGTTGCCACATAAATGTTCATCTGGAACATTATGCTGGATGTTTCTGTCATCTACGAATGTCAACTGTTTCGTCTTCGATTAACATCATACTGAGGAATAGCATGGATGTGCTGTTACACAACGTTTAAAATAGCTCCACCATTTCTTCATACGGTATTTTTCTCTGTTTATAATTTCTTACTTTATTCAGAGGTTGACATCCAGTATCAGATGAAGCACGGATTCTTCTTGTGAGCATCTGAAATGAATTCAACATTACTGTGATGAACTTGACATTTCATGCATTGGAGCAACAGTTATTTCAAAAGCTTGTACACAGACAATTACTTTGCAGTGAATAGCAGAAGTCAAATTCTCAAAAGTCATATGCTTACCTTGACTAGTATCATATGGAGATCGCAAAAGCATGCAGAGCTTCTTAATTATTTCAGAGACTACACACTAGCAGTAGTAGTCTAGTTGTGGTCATCTAAGGGTTCTTCAATGAACCGAAACTGATTAAAAGTGTTAAGTAATCGATTAAACGAGTAGACTGATGGCGAATACGAGAATTGATATGAAAAAAATTCAACACAGATGCCAGATATGTCAGAAATCATTTAGTGAAAAAAGTAATCTAAAAAAGCACAAGAGAACACATACCGGTAGTGAAGATAAATCTGACAAGTGTCAGTTATGTCAGAAATCCTTTTCTCACAGTTGGTACCTGAAAAGGCACATGAGAATCCATACTGGAGAGAAACCATACAGTTGCCAGCTATGTCAGAAGTCGTTTAATGAAAGGGGTCATTTGAAAACGCACATGCGAATCCATACTGGCGAAAAACCATTCAATTGCCAACTTTGTCAAAAGTCGTTTAGTGTAGGTAGTCATTTGAAAAGGCACATGAGAATCCATACTGGAAAAAAACCATTCAATTGCCAGCTATGTCAAAAGTCATTTAGTGTAGGTGGTGCTTTGAAAACGCACATGCGAATCCATACTGGAGAAAAACCGTTCAGTTGCCAAATCTGTCAAAAGTCATTTGGTGAAGGTGGTGCTTTGAAAAGCCACATGAGAATCCATACTGGAGAAAAACCATTCAATTGCCAACTTTGTCAAAAGTCGTTTCGTGTGGGTAGTCATTTGAATAGGCACATGAGACTCCATACTGGAGAAAAACCATTCAATTGCCAGCTATGTCAAAAGTCATTTAATCAAGGTGTTCATTTGAAAAGCCACATGCGAATCCATACTGGAGTAAAACCATTCAGTTGCCAAATCTGTCAAAAGTCATTTAGTGAAGGTGGTACTTTGAAAAGCCACATGAGAATCCATACTGGAGAAAAACCATTCAATTGCCAGGTATGTCAAAAGTCATTTTGTGAATGTGGTACTTTGAAAAAGCATATGAGAATCCATACTGGGGAAAAACCATTCATCTGCCATCTATGTCAAAAGTCATTTAGGGTAGGTGGTGCTTTGAAAAGCCACATGAGAATCCATACTGGTGAGGAGCCTGACTTGTGTCAGAAATCAATTTCCAAGAACAGCAATCTGAAAGAGCTTATGGCAACTCATAGTGGTGTAAACCCATTCATATGTGAGGTTTGCAATGCAGGTTTCACGCGACGTTTCCAACTAAAGAAACACAGAATAACTCATGTACCAATGAAGCCAAACAGATGGGATTTGTCTTTTTCCAAGAACAGTTTTTCACCAAATGAGCCTAAACTTCATGCAGGAACTCTGTCGCAGGATCTTGAAATTGGAAATGAAGTTGTAACTAGTTTGTCTGATCGTTTTCTGTGGTTTAGTACTGCTGATAAACCAAATGAACATTTGGCAATGAACGTATGTCCGTATCCTGTTGGACATGCTCGTCTTTTGCCGAAAGTTGACTTTGGAGAAAGTCTGTCAACTTTCAAAGTGGATGCAGAAACGTTTTTGTCAAGATCTTTTGGTTGTGGTATATGTGACGAATTGTTTGAAAAAGAGAAGGAATTTCTAGAACATTGTTTCTGTCATCGATTTTCTCCGTCTGATGACTTTGCTGCTGATTTCTGGCCACTTAGTATTGCACACACTCAACGTTGAACAGAATTATTGTAGCTGGTGATGTAGAAGATTTGCTATTGGAGGATTCATGCATCCGGCCACATTGAATGATTGATTTGTATCACTTTCATTGCAGACTTTTTGGACAATAAACATTCTGATGTAGAGTTCAAACAAACCATGTATATAATTATCTAAGGCTTTGCCTTCTTTTCGCAACATTTAAGGCTGTACTAGGCTACTGCTGTACGTCACCAAAACGATATGTTTATATAGACCATAACTTATGGTGTTTTGCCAAAGGTGCAGCAACGTATTTTGTTTCACAAATTATTATCTTCATTTAATTTTTTTAACTATTTTAGATCTGATATTATAATATAATGCAGTGGGTATATTATACCCACTGCATTCGTGATGTACTAAATAATTGAGCTGATTAGCTTTTTGTATTCCTAGTTAAGTAGTGGACGTTGCATAGTCATTAGTAAAGATTTATCGTGTTATCATTGATAGTCACATATTCGAAATAATTAGTGTTTTATAATCTTTGATGGGGAAATTTGTGATCGACCTCTGTTTTGGCTAATTCTACAACCACGAAATCTTGTAGAATTGATGATGACCCAATTCGATCAAAGTCATAAAAGCGACCAGAGTTTGGTCACATTAGTATTACATTGGTGACGATCTAATAAGCGCACGGATTTTTTAAAATGAAATAGTATTATCTTTATCTTACTATCATGATCATTATTGTTATTGTCGTGCCATCATAGCCTAAAGGAAGCCAAGACTCTGAAGTTCATTACAGTCATTCTCAATACAGTTCATGGTGCGGTGGCAATGTTCTGGAGAGCAGACGGCTTTCACCGCTGTAGACTTGATAGAAAATAATGTTAAATGATGATGATGACGACAATTTCCATGGCGCCGTATCACAGCACATGCCGTTAGAATGGCTGATCAACAAACAAAGTAGGCTACACAATCAGTCGCAGATAAATGTATACCTGCGTGTTCTCTTATAGGTGAAATGGAAGCTGGATTGACGAAAACAACGCTAGAGAAATAGAAGCTGGATTACAGTTCTCTATAGGTGAATTAGAAGCTGGATTAAAGTTCTCTATAGGTGAAATAGAAGCTGGGTGAAGGTTCTCCATAGGTGAAATGTCTAAACGGACGCGACATTGATCCCCGTTACCTTTAACGGATCCGGTGTCACGAAATAGAGTATCCCCCGTATTAATTGTATCCCCCCAAAATAAAAAAAAGTCGAAAAAACCGCTTCCGCGTGTAGTTTTTTTTGCAAATTAATTTTTATCTGCTTTGTTTTGAACAATGACACAAACAGGTATGTTTATTCCGACTAGATAATTTGTTTTGCCCTGTTTTTAGAGCACTTAAAACATTTAAAACACTTAAGAACACTCAGAGTGTTCTTCTGAAGGCGACTGATTTCTATCCAGAACAGTGGGTACCGGAAGCTCAGGACTGTGTGGCACTGGGGCCATGAATGAAGGAAGGTCAGGGGATGTATGATAGGAGCTGCATTCTTTCCAGTCTGACATTTGGAAGGATCTACCATGCAGAAGTAACAATTGCTTGAGTGGTCAGTGGGTTCTCGCCAGATTCTTGGTATTGCAAACTTCATGGCTCTATTTTCCCCTCTTTCCAGTCTGACATTTGGAAGGATCTACCATGCAGAAGTAGCAATTGCTTGAGTGGTCAGTGGGTTCTCGCCAGATTCTTGGTATTGCAAACTTCATGGCTCTATTTTCCCCTCTTTCCAGTCTGACATTTGGAAGGATCTACCATGCAGAAGTAGCAATTGCTTGAGTGGTCAGTGGGTTCTCGCCAGGTTCTTGGTATTGCAAACTTCATGGCTCTATTTTCCCCTCTTTCCAGTCTGACATTTGGAAGGATCTAGCATGCAGATGTAGCAATTGCTTGAGTGGTCAGTGGGTTCTCGCCAGATTCTTGGTATTGCAAACTTCATGGCTCTATTTTCCGATCTGTACCATCCGTCGCAAGAAAGTACAAACATAGCAGAATGCGTCAGCCAGATACTTGCAGCCTCTTGATGCCATATGAGTTGTGTCTACAGGCTATGCACCTAGTCAGACGCACAACTAAACTGAAGTGCATGGTGGGCTCGAGGCATCTTTATTTATGGATGGATCCGATTTGACCAGGGTCTATGATAACAGAGGCCGTTACCCTGGACAGAAATTTGCTACTATATAACAGCACTTAAGAACATGGTACTGAACCATTTTTCTTTATTTTTTCTTTATTTAAACTACTAACTGTAGCTATTTATATATGTGTGGAAGGTTCTCGCACATTCTAGAATATTGCTGGAAGTTCACAAAAGCTGTACAGCTACTCCGAGTTAACACATGAATTTCAATGTACCGAAGAAGCAGTTACATTTCAGAATAATCAATCTCCTGGCCTGAAAAGCAAAGTCTCTGGGGTATAATGGCCATTTTCTATACTTTTGTGGCAGAAGCAATCAGGAAATAATATTTAATACCCAGGAACAGACAAAAAGTAAAATTTTGTTACGTAGTGTTGTTTGCGTGACAAAACGACGACTTACATGTAGAACAATTTGAACAGCCTCCAGCAACTATCCTGTCTTCATCACGACAGCAAAGAATGAAAGCATGTGACAAGTGAATTCCAAATGGCACAATATGTCAGAGTCAAGTTAACTTAACTTGCCCATTGCCCATGTTAACGAAGATTGTGCTTTTCTTCTGTATGGATTCCAAGGGAAGTAGGCATAGGCCTACATGTTGACCCAAAGAATGATGAAATTTTTTAAAACAATTGTGAAGAGCATTTATTGAAGTCTTAAATCATATCTTCAAACAATGAAACAACGAAAATTTTGATGAGATAACCGCTTAAAATGTCACTATTTCATGTTGTGTGGAAATTTTTTAAACAACAGCAAGATTACTTTTCAAGTCTTAAACCACGACAATTTCGTAAAAATGACAGCTTAAGATGCTAAAATCGCAGTGTGGCAATAGAAAAAATCGAAAATGGTTAGAAGCACATCCCCTCCCAAGCCCCTTCGGTCCTTTCCTGCTTGGCGATCGTCCTTTGACCGCGAGTTCGTCCCCTATAAACATGAACAAGTCTCCGCCTATGAACAGAGGTAATTTCAATAACTCTCCTGTCAAAAAAGGTTCCAAAATTTTTTCCCCAAAAATACTGCATGTATATTTATGGATTTCGTTCACTATGGTTTGGGCACTCACACTCTTCCACTCAACTCGACTCCTATGAAGTTAAGCGTCTGAGTATAGGTTCTACAATCTACAGCCTGCATTGTAGGGTGTATGAGAATTACTGAACAGTTTACAAGCATTCGAACAGGGGCGGAGTTTACCTATAATATCATTATTAATCGTTTACTTTTAAACATTAGAAAACGGATCGATTAGTGTTTGGGCGCTTTCACTGACTTTATCGTTTGAAAGACATGATATAAAAGGTGTCTAAAGCGAGCAAAAGATTATTCATCAATTCATTCGTCTTGATGATTGTCATAGCGCTTCTTCAAGACAATATTCAAAGGCACTCCCAGTCTAATAAAATATATAGTCTTATAACGAGAGAGGATTGCCTGAGAAATTCTAATTGTTAGCCTGTAAAAATTGAACCTCGAGGGTTTGAAATTTCAGAAAATTATTCGCTTAATTTTAAACCGTTGATGTTAAACGGGTTTTAACCATCAAAAAATATCAGTCATGGCGATGCGAGATGTCTAACGATACATAATATGCAATTTAATAATCAATAAATGAAGGTCGATTATCAGCAGATTTTAGTTATGTTTTAATTGTCTATTTGATCAGATTTAGCGGCATAAAAGCATTTGGCGTCCACAGATATATTTTTGGACGTATTGGAACATTTTCATGTTTTTATTAGCTCTACATTCAGCATATTTATCTGTATGAATCGACAAGTACATGTATATTTATGGATTGGATGGATGGATCTAGATTTTACGATTGCTTATGACAACAGAGACCGTTTCACTCGGAATTTTTTTATATAATAATAATTATTATTGTTGTATAATTATTGTACAGCTCTCATATTAAGGCAAGGATCGAATGTTAAGTTGGCAACACATCATAAATGAGGCTACTTCTCATGTCAAGATTAGTTGCCTGTCCTTCTTCGCACTCCTCCTTATCAAGCCACGAGACTGGCATTACCTGCTTTTAAGTTAATTGCCGTAACTTATGGTCGCCATGGACCGTTAACCCTTTGGAGGTGAGGTGACCATTTGTAACGCCAGAGGTGAGGTGGGGTTTGACAAACCCCAATACATATTTTTATTTTCAAACCGCGATATCAAATGGAAAATTCTAAGTTGAGTTAAACTATTCTTCTATGATCAATAATCAACTAAACAGACGATTACCACGAACAAATATCTGCTTTCAATCCTTATTAGATGGCCATAAGGTGAACCAATCCAATGTGTACTTAACCCATGCAAGTTTGGGTCCTCGTGTCAACATTATCAATTGCAAAAATAACCATAATATAAATTATATATATTTTTAATACAACATAAAATGTTTTAGCCATCATTGTCGTCAGCCTTCTCAATGCCAACACAGAATTGACGTGTTCAAGGCACACTCTCATGCCAAATCATGGCTCATTAAAATCAACATGCATGTATAATTTTTTTCTACGAAAAAATGCAATTTCCTTTAAATATGCAACAAAATAAAAAAAACTGTTCGTTCAAATTACCTGAAATTGTGGTAAAGTGTCCGTATTTCATATTCACAAAGGTAGAAAAAAATAATTAAAACTGGCTCCATGTTTTCCGCTAAAAATTTAAAGTAGAATGCCTCTGGGGTGTGTCACACCCCACCTCACCTCCAACGGGTTAACGATGAATTATCGTATATACATTATACAATAGTATACACTGTAACCACACAGTTTAATTGATTGGTTTAAATGAAAATTCAGAAATTATATAATACGAATCTTATGTAATAGAGGTGTTTTGGGTGAGAAGTATATTGTCATCTATTGTTTTATATAGGCTAATAATAGCTGTGATACCTGGCGTTGCCCGGCAGAGATCACCTCCACCCCGACTCACGCGCCACCCGTTCCGCTTCAACCCTATCCCACCCGCAGCCCCTATCCGCCCGAAACCCAACTCCGCTTCACCCCGCCCACCCCCTTCCCCTGCACCCAATCCATACTCCGTCCGTGTTCTGCACCATCCCGCCTCCACTACGCCTACTACCCCGTCCAACTCTTGCCCTACCCCGCTTCCCCATTAATCCCGCAACCTACTCCACCCCATTCCCGTCCCACTCTTTTCGGGTAGCCGTCGTTGTCGGTTAAGTTTGATTTTGTTGTTCCACGACCTCCATCACACCCCGCCTCCACACTGACCCACTTCCCACGATCAAACTAATTTGCCGTTCCAGAGTCTTTCTTGTGACAGACACATAGAACGAGAATATTAATTTTGAGAAATAATAATTATTATAGATACACAGTCATCAAAGGTCATGGAGATCAATAAAGAGCGAAACAAAAAACTGTGAATGAAGTTTGAATTTATATTATACGTAGAATTGGTCTTAAAGGTGTGCAAAACGTGACACATCAGATTGAATAAAAAATGATGAGGCTCTTTGATGTCGGCTTTTCGCTAAATTTGTTTCCCAACAAATATACAAATTGGGTTGGCTACTAGAATAGTTTATGTTCCACGATTTTTGCTACGTGTGCTCGCATATTAGTTGTTTCAATCTATTATAAGTCATTATAACCTTTGTTTTCGGTGGTTCTGACAAGAAAAGTTAAAGTCCTTCCCGAGTTGCCTCCCACCGCGAAGCAAACGGGTCATAACTTGCGTTCCTCACAACATGACCAAGTGCAGACAATCAGACGAGGAAAACATTTCTAACTAGAATGCTGTATTAATAGTTTACATACTAATTACTTTGATTGGTATTGATAGTTTTTTGATGCGTTACGTTAATTTTATATGTGGTATACGTGTTCACCAGAGTGCTGCTTGGCAGTTGGTTATATTAAAGAATATACTTACTTACTTACTTACTTACATACATACTTACTTACTTACTTACTTGCCTGCTTGCTTACTTACTTACTTACTTACTTACTTACTTACTTACTTACTTACTTACTTACTTACTTGCTTGCTTGCTTGCTTGCTTGCTTGCTTATTTATTATTATTAGGCTACATAAATTTATTACGCGCGCAAGGTCACACCAAAGTGTGAATCTGAGGCGCGGATAGTTAGCCGCCAGAGGAAGATGCAGTTAAAGGTCCATGTGCTTGAAAGCCAAAGAGAAATAGTGAGTTCTGAGCCGTTTTTTTAAGGTAGGGAGTGAATTTGAGCAACGAAGAGAGAGTGGAAGTAGATTCCATTTTTGGGGAGCAGAGGCATGGAATGCACGCGAGCCCATAACAGTTCTGCATCGAGGTTCAACTAAAAGACCCATGTTTGATGATCGCAGGCAACGAGGAGGAATATAAGGAGTAAGCAGTGACTGAAGGTAGGGAGGTGTTCCGGTAGAGAGGTATTTGTAAATTTGCTTACTTACTTACTTACTTACTTGCTTACTTACTTACTTACTTGCTTGCTTGCTTGCTTACTTACGTGCTTACTTACTTACTTACTTACCTACCTACCTACCTACCTACCTACCTACCTACCTACCTACCTACCTACCTACCTACCTACCTACCTACCTACCTACCTACTTACTTACTTACTTACTCACTTGCTTACTTACGTTTCGGAATTAATTTGTCTTTTTTTGCCGCGCTGTAGTCGGGAGCACCCTTGAATATGTTTTCCATGACGAGGTGCAATATAAAAATTAATACCTGAACGAATACATCAATATTAATATTCAAGTAACAGCCACATTATCAAAAATCGACTTCATTGCGATTGTCAAGCAATAATAATTATTGTGACGTCTTTTGATAATCAAGTAATCAAATGAGGATTAGGCCTACTAATGACGTAGGATTGCTTATGACGTCGTTGCTATGAGGCAAAGTATGAGACAAAGTTTATTGTCTAATAAGCATTAGATACCAATATTGCCGATCGCCAAGATTTGTTAAATTATCAAGTATAAGTAAGCATATTATTTGCTGAAACTAACTGCCAGCCGCGTTTTCATGCACAGACTCGAGTCCGGAGCATATTGTGGGGCGCAGTGGTGTTGTGGATATGTTCGTTGCATTGCAGGCGGAAGGTTGCAGGTTCTAATCTACCTCAAGTCGCCGCGTAAGAACCTTGGGCAAGTACTTCAACCACAATTGCCCAACGCTTCGGCGTGAAACTCTGATGCAGTGTCAGCGCTGTAGTCCGGAGCCCCTCTGAGTAGTGAGCTTGAAGGGGCGCTAATCTGGCAAGTGCATATATGCAAACAAACTTATTATCAGGCTACTTGAATCGATGAGTATCGCTTTAAAAATGTTCACCTAAGGTTATTCACATACATGTACATACGGGTCCGTCCATAAAATTATGATGTCGCGCAAATTTAGAGGATGTTTGTTGAGTTACGGTCATTAGTGTATTAATACACAAATGCATGTTTTGTATGTTAATATGAAGTTTCATAACATGAGTTCTACTTCTACGAACATTATTGATTGGTATAAAATTAATTTTGTGTGCAAATGCTTTTCGTGTGAGTTGATGTGCGCGCGTGTGAGTCTATGCACGCGCAAGTATGATTAATTTTGTGGTCTGGCCACATTACAGCACGGTATCAGTCAGACACCGTTTACTTTGAAGAAAAGCAGAGCCAATCAGAAATCTCACAGCGATTTTCTACGTTATATAAAGACACGCTTTCTTCTCGTCAGATCGGTAACAGCATGCTTTCATAGTACAAGTGTACATAATTATATTTGCAAAGTTATTAGTAATTTTGATAAAAGGCATGCATCAGACCATTGATTCATGTTTTCATGTGTTATTGGTTGCATGCTTTTTAGATTTATTATTGTTAATTATGGCATGCATTAGCGATGATTTTGCCTATGTCTGTATGTTTCATGCTATATTGATGGTTACAGCATGCTCGATATTTTAATATGTTTGTATGTTTCGAGTACCCATGTGTATAATGAGGTTGTGGGAGGGTGGGAAGTTATGGATAGGGGTTACGATGGATGGATGGATCCAGATTTGGCGACGACCAATGACAACAGAGGCCGTTTTCCTCGACAGAAATTTGTTTGGCATATAATAGTACTTTTAGGTAGGGGTGGGGGTTACGACTTACGAGCAAGTTAGAGAGTAAGGATATCATAACAGTAGTGAATAATATAATGGCATTGAAGAAGTGCGCCAGTATTTGCAGTGCTTCAGTAACTCTACTACTACAACTACTGCTGCTGCTACTACTACTAGGGGAGACCGGGGCTATATGTTACAGGGGTTATATGTTACAACGATCATATATATGGTGATTGCTTCTCTGTAGCGTATATCTATGTTCCAGCGCATGCGCCGAGTTGTCCTGCAGGTATAATGGCGGATCTGTTGATTTATTTTGACAGCGTGACCAATTTAGGGTAAAAAAAGTTTTTCCAGCTGATTTTTTTTCAATGACAAGTGCGCACTTTTGTAATTTCTGCGGCCAGTTTCAGTACTTCGGTGGTCATATTCGGCGTGTTGGTGGCTTAGTGATATGTGTTTATAAACAGAATATTACTAGTGATGTAGCTTGACAGTTGTATGTGTGAAATCTTTTTGTTACCGACGATGTGCCTAGGGGCTATATGTTACATATGCCTTGGGGCTATTTGTTACATATGTAACATATAAGGGGCTATATGTTACATACGTAAGATATAGCCGCTAGGCTATATGTTATGTATGCAATCTATGTGTAGTATTACACATAAATAGCACACATGCATGCATTCATACATTAAACATAATTACAGATACACGATTACATACATACATGGACATGATACATAATACACAATTACACATATACATAATTACACATATACACGATTATGCAGATATATAATTACATACCTACCTATATACATACGTGAATACATACAAATATGCATGCAAACATACATACATACATACATACAATCATGTCATACATACATACATACATACAATCATGTCATACATACATACATACATACATACATACATGCATACATACACCCATACATATATGCAATCGCACTGATGGAAACGATTATTATGTAGCCTATGCCACAACTGTACTCTGACTATAGGCCTAAGCTTAAGTAGACCCATTTAACTGATTTCTGATTTAACTAATAGTTCAGTTTATTTTTGTCATTGATGTTCTTGTTTAATAATCACTACATTTACGGTAAAAATGTCAATTCTACCTGTGTAACATTGCAACCCCGGGGATTGTAACATGTAACCCCACTATCAGGGTTATTTGTTACATTCCAGTCGCTTGTCTAAAACCAATATTGCTCAAAATACATTAACTATCAACACAATCTACTGTGACCAATATCTGTGTAACATATTGATATACTAAACCCCCTTGGTCTTAGAAAAACTGAGGTGCTGAGGAACAGCCAATTTACAAAAAAGTGAAAATTGTAACATATAACCCCGGTCTCCACTACTACTACTACTACTACTACTACTACTACTACTACTACTACTACTACTACTACTACTACTACTACTACTACTACTACTACTACTACTACTACTACTACTACTACTACTACTACTACTACTACTACTACTACTACTACTACTACTACTACTACTACTACTACTACTACTACTACTACTACTACTACTACTACTACTACTACTACTACTACTACTACTACTACTACTACTACTACTACTACTACTACTACTACTACTACTACTACTACTACTACTACTACTACTACTACTACTAACTGTCTAACACGTATAGGATCATGGACTTTGTTCTTCTCTGGTTCTTCTCGTTCAGTGAAGACTATTTATGTATACAACGACAGTTTACATGTAATAAAGCCTAATGCTCAACAGTACAATCAGTATTATGCCTGTTTTAGGTATAATCCAAATCAAACGGCAAGCAGATGATAAAAATTTCTTATCAACAATCGATATGAAACTAGACATTAGGCTAAGTCATTGTTCCAGGCATTCAGATAATAATGTCATTGGTTCTTAAGTTATTCCAAGCTACTCCTGCTCTTGTGCGTATGCATCCAACAAACCGTTTTCTTGCACACTTCACAGCAATGTTATTATACGAGTATAGACCTAATTTGTAATCATTTTGATTTGACGGTGTAGAACTGAAGGTTGACTAATTCGGTCGGACTTGTCATCGACAGATTATTAATCCGGATTTGCTTCATCTGGTTACAACGGTAGAAACATTGTACAATGCGTCAACAGATTCGTCAACGTCACACTTGTCTATTTCGAATCGATGTAAAAATTCAATTCGATCGAACTATCAAAGACCATCTGCTGACTTTGCTCACACGTAGATTTCAAAGTTTCTCGGAGCACCCGCCTCTCGCAAGGTCAACACCAACTGCAGAAGCATTCCCCTCGAAATTCTCATTTACACAACACTTGCTATCAACTGTAAAAGTGCTTCTCCAAACGAAACGACTGATCAGTTCTAGCATCAGGTCGAGAATCACATTCTTTATCATTTTCTAACTTTGACGTTTCAATATGGCGTAATTTGATTTCATCCATGCTTCTGTTGGTCCTTGTTAACTGGATTGTGTTTACGTAGTTTTCATGGCGTCGCTATCACTTCAATAGTCAAACCTCCAGGTTTTTCGTATAGATCTAGCGTTTTAGATGATTTAGCGTCAAACGATATAATTATCTAATCGCCACATGTTAAATTGCCTGTCTCAAATCCCTCTTAGATTACAGAGTTAACGTGTAGTTTGTAAGTTTGTTTGATAAGCAACTAATTCGCTACACCGATCCAAAGCCGTAATCTCAAGGTCGGCTATGATGAGATAAAGATTAGCACAGGTGAAAAGCAAAGTCATCAGGTGGAGAAAATTGATGTCTAGAACAATGCTCCAGAAATTTATTCTCTGCTACAAGCAATTCGTCACATAAACCACATCCAAAAGATTTTATCGAAGACATTTCTGCATCCACAGACGATTCGATTTTGCAAGTAGACTGGCATTCTCCATCTTTAATTGCCCACAAAGGATTTGCAATTGCATCATAATCCAGATGTATGTTGCTTGAGAAACTTTCATCTGGTTTATCAGTAACATCTACAGTACTCATTGTGATAAAACGATGAGGCAGGTTAGCAATCACTTCAGTGTCAATATTAAGTTCCTGTGGTGGTGTAATATAACAGAGTGTGAGCAGTTTTGGTGAAAAGTTGCTCTTAGAAAAAGACTTATTGCAATCAGTATGGATTCTCATGTGCACGTCCAGTGCACCACAAAAATTAAATGCCTTCTGACAAAGCTGGCACCTGAATGGTTTTTCACCATCATGGATTATCATGTGCTTTTTCAGAGAATCACTTTGGCTAAATGATTTCTGACATATCTGGCAATTGTATGGTTTCTCTCCAGTGTGGTTTCTCATGTGCTTTTTCAGATGATCATTACGATTAAATGACTTTTTACACAGCTGGCACCTGTATGGTTTCTCGCCAGTATGGATTCTCATGTGCTGATTCAGGTTACAATTTTCAGTAAACGATTTCTGACATAGCTGACAAATGTGCAATTTCATTCCAGTATGTGTTTTCATGTGCATCCTCAGGCTACCACGAAACTTAAATGCTTTATAGCATAGCTGGCAACTGAATGGTTTCTCGTCAGTATGGGTTCTCATGTGATCTTTCAGAGAGCTCTTTCGAGTGAATGACTTCTGGCATAGCTGGCAACTGTATGGTTTTTCTCCAGTATGAATTATCATGTGCCTCTTCAGATTAACATTTTGATTAAATGACTTCTGACATAGCAGGCAACTGTATTGAATTTCTCCCACACCAACTCTTGTATTCGCCATCAATCTTCTCGCTTATTTGACTATTCACAATTTTCTCCAGATTCAGTTCTTTGAAGAGCAAATAGAATATCGCCTTTACTAAAATAAATTATAGTTCTGAAACAGTAGATGGCTCTGTGGTTTTAATAGATTTATGTGTGCCTCTGCAATCGCAATAGTTGGATCATGACTTGAAAACCTAAGCACTGCTGTTGAATGTAAAGTATTGCCTGTGCAGTAACTTTCACAATTGTTGTTATATCACCAGCAATGTCCAATTTACGCAATAATGTGTGCATTTCAGATTCTTGCAAGAAGGGTCTCTTGCCTAGTCTCACATTAGAAGTCATCTTTCGAGTAAAGTAAAAAATTAACAAGACAAACAAATACTGGCGAAAATAACATGGAACCTATCCAACCTTTGGGAAACCGCATGCCTCTTCGCTATTGCACAGTATGATTTTAACTGAAGATGAAACAGTTGAGATTCATGAAAGTTGTTGACCTAAAAACCCAGTGGAATGTTCAACAGATATATGATGCTTTAACAACGTTGCTCGTCGTCCGTGTGTACTTGCTAAAACAAAAGAAGAAATTCATTTAATAGGTTTAAGAAAATACAGAAAACATCATTTCTTTAGTGCTCATTACTGCACACCAGTGTACGAGGTGACATCAGATGTACGAACCTGGTAGAGAACAACATGACGATGATTGTATGATTGACATTCTCATTTTGTAGTGAAGTGACTAGTTAGTAATAATGAATGGCTACAGTTCCAGAGCCTTATCTAACTTTACGCAGCTTGCAAGTTTAACTCATTTTGCCCAGTGTTCCGTTATAGGAACATTATTATAAAAAAACATTATGTATATGCAATGTAGCACTAAATGGTGTCACGACAACTCGTCTACCGACAACTCGTCTAACGACAAGTGGTCTCCGGACAATTCGTCTACGACAACTGGTCTACAGACAACTGATCCAGTGCTTGAGAAATGGAAGCTGGATGAAAGTTTTTACAGGTGAAATGGAAGCTGGATTGATGAAAACACGCAAGAGAAATGAAATCTGAATGATGGCTCTTTTACAGGTGAAATAGAAGCTGGATTGACGAAAATAACGTATGAGAAATAAAAGCTGGATGAAAGTATTTCTTGATCTGAAACAGAAGCTGGATTGATGAAAAACGCTTAAGTAATGGAAGCTGGATGAGGGTATTGTTTTATACCTGAAATAGAAGCTGGATTGACGAAAATAACTGGTGAGAAATAGAAGCTGGATGAAGGTATTGTAGAGACTTGGACTAATGCATTGCGTGGACGCACTGTGTGCTGACAGCCTTAGGCCGCTTTATTTTTGTCCGCCTGCTTGTCTGCCTCCGTCCGCCTGTGCGCTGCATCCGCCTGTCTGCTGCATGCACTGACTCGCCGCTTTATGATTGTCCGCCTGCTTGTCTGCCTCCGTCCGCCTGTGCGCTGCATCCGCCTGTCTGCTGCATGCACTGACTCGCCGCTTTATGATTGTCCGCCTGCTTGTCTGCCTCCGTCCGCCTGTGCGCTGCATGCACTGACTCGCCGCTTGCGACTGCAGCCGACCGGTCTGGCTGGCACGCACCGCGCTCTGTCTGCTATAAAAAGGCAGGATTCCGCTGTTCGCCACCGACTCTCCTGTTGGCCACGAAGCTGACTAGAGGGCCTGGCACTTGACACACGGTAAAACGTGAGTTCAGGTGGTGAATGACTACAGACTTTCGGACGGCCTAGAAGCTGACTGATTGTCCGCCTCTCGACACACGGTAAAACGTGAGTCCGAGTGGTGCCTGACGACACGACGTTCGGGAAGCCGCAAGAGCTGACTGATCGATCGACTCTCGACACACGGTAAAACGTGAGTCCGAGAGGGGACTGACTACCAACTCCTGGTAAGGCCAACGAAGCTAACCAGAGAGGCTGGCACTTGATGCACGGTAAAACGTGGGTTGAGTGGTGACTGATTGTGAGAGTGGGTGTCGCGGCTCCTATTGACCCTGGGCACTTAAGCTCGGTCTAGGGGTTCCCTACTCTCATTAGAGGGGTTCGAACCCTCCGACGGCTGACAATTGACTGTGATGGTTACCTTCTCAGCCTCCGGCTGAAGACTATTGCTACGGTTACCTTCTCAGCCTCCGGCTGAAGACTATTGCTACGGTTACCTTCTCAGCCTCCGGCTGAAGACTATTGCTACGGTTACCTTCTCAGCCTCCGGCTGAAGACTATTGCTACGGTTACCTTCTCAGCCTCCGGCTGAAGACTATTGCTACGGTTACCTTCTCAGCCTCCGGCTGAAGACTATTGCTACGGTTACCTTCTCAGCCTCCGGCTGAAGACTATTGCTACGGTTACCTTCTCAGCCTCCGGCTGAAGACTATTGTGACGGTGACTGGCAGACGAGTAACTAACGATATTCGACTACTGTTGACGGGTAGGACAGTTGACTCCGACCGTGGGAGGGATCCCTGAGAACTATAGGGGTTGCTGCGGTCCACATTTGGCTCCATTTCTAGTATCGTTCTGTTCTGTTCTGTTTCGCTTGTACCTTAATCGCCTTCTGTTTGGAAACCAATAAACGTGTAACAAACCTTAACCTGGTTAGTCTTTAGTCAACCGCTAAAGCCGGACCCGGATATATTTTACGGGCTAGGGGTGGTGTTTTGGTCTCCTGGTGTAATTTGCCCAACCTAGTTCCGCTACATATTGGTACCCGGTAAGTGGGGCGATTCTTGGTTTCCTTTGGTGGTTTTGGCCTTCGACAAAACTGGAACTTGGGGTGGTAGACTTTGACTCTGACAGACTGACAATGATGTGGAACGGTCAGACGGAAGAAACTGTTCCTGGTTACCCGGTTACTTCGTCGCCAGACGCCGGACGACGAAAGGACCTCCTGGTGGACTACGAGGTCGAATCCAGCCGTTTCCTGACGAAGATTGATTTCGCCGATTCGCCGAAGAAGGACCGCAAGAGTATACTGATCCTGGAGAAAGACGTCAGCGTCCTGGAGACAAGGGTCATGGAGAAAGTCGGTCACATGATCGGAGACCGAAAGAGTCCGATGAAACCAGGAAAGTTCGATGGAACCGGATCTCTCGAATCATTCCTGGCGCAATTCGATGTGTGTGCGAGACACAACCGATGGACTGCAGATGATAAGGTCGATTTCCTCCGCTGCTCGTTGGAGAAGGCGGCAACACAGTTGCTCTGGGATTTCGGAGCCAGGACAGAAATCACATACGAACAGCTCGTCGAAAGATTACGGCAACGTTACGGCGCAGAGGGTCAAGCTGAAACCTTCCGGGCCCAATTGTATTATCGCCGACAGAGAGCAGACGAGACGCTTGGGGACCTGCTGCACGACATTAGAAGACTTGTCGTCCTCGCTTATCCAGTGCCGTCCAACGAGACAACAGAGATCGTCGCGAAGGACGCTTTCCTCGAAGCGATCCGGGACCGGGAATTGTCTCTCAAGGTGAGGGAACGTGAACCAAAGACGATTGACGAGGCCTACAGAACCGCGTTACGTCTCGCCGCCTATCAGCAGACGTCGGAATTGGAAGATCGACGGAGACCAGCCAATCGGGTGAGAGCGACACAGGAAGGTGATGCCGGGGGACAACTATGATACTGTCAATGTGTCCAATCTCCAGAGATGCTTTTTAAATAAAATAAAGGGATAAAGGTTTTCCAATTATAGTATACTTTTGATGCACTGATATGTTCTCCCAACGTGTAGGCTATGTGTGAACGTTTGAAACTCAACTTTGTTCAAATTCCAAAGCTCTTTTTGCATACACGCTGCCATATGACGAGAGGCATTAATAAATGACACTCGTTAGGCCTAATATGGTGAATCCGCGATCAGCTAATTCGGCTATTCACTGAAACAACATGCTCCTATAATAATTTGTCGAATAGACCTAAATGAATTAAATAACTCCGTAAGGATTGTGGTGTCTGTATTGAGACCATGTCTCTATGCGAGCCGACAAGGTGGTTTGTCATAGACCATCGCAAAACAGCTCATTGTAACAGAGCCTTTCAGTTTTGCTTGCGATAGATTGTCTCTGGCTGCAGTTTTTAGCCGCCGGTGCTCTTCGCACGTTAACCTGGACATTCAAGCTCGTGTATTTTGGACTTCTCTAATTGAACCTTTATCCATTTCAGTAAGTTTGCCGCAGATAAAACAGTAAAAACCCAGGAAATAATTGTTATAATAAGCGCTATACGCATACGTATCCAATGTCAACAAGTATTCCCTGTATATCAAAATGGCGCAGGCCATTATGCAAATGAGCCGTGACGCCACTACGCAAACCCCAAATTAGGCTGATCTATTCCTCAACCAGCGAAAGCTGAACATGCAGTTTTAAATTTATAGCTGTTTGATAACGGTTCACTATCGATAAGGCGACTTCGAAAGGGCGACCATCAAAAGAGCGACTTCAAAAGGGCGCCGATTTTAAAGGCGACTGATCAAGAGAGCGACCATCAAAAGAGCGACCGATCTAAAGGGCGACCATCAAAAGGGCGACCTATTGGCTGAAATCGGTCGGTGAAAGACGGTAGATCTAAGAAAAATACGCAAACAGGCTGTTTGTTTACTCTTTTGGGGCAATTTAAATGGTCAACATCGAACGTTCTCAGTGGTTCAATGAAAAGGGTCGATGAAAGACGGTATAATTATGTGAGAGAAATAGGCTACCGGTAGGCCTATCTGTCATAACTACTATGAATGGTCAGTGGTCGGTATTTACTCTTTAGTTCAATTAAAGCGGTCGGCCTACATGAAAGAAAAATACGAAAAAGGCTTATTCAGGCCTACGATATGAGTAGACCTCTACATCGCTTAAATGGAATCTGGATTGATGAAAATATTCTTGCTTAAATTGGAGCTGGATTGATGAAAATAGTTTTGCTCAATTGGAAGCTGGATTGATGAAATGTTATTACTTAAATGGAAGCTGGATTGAGGAAAATATTCTTGCTTAGATGGAAATTGGAATGATGAAAATATTCTAGCTTAAATTGGAGCTGGATTGATGAAATGTTATTACTGAAATGGAAGCTGGATTGATGAAAATATTCTAGCTTGAATGGAAGCTGGATTGATGAAAATATTCTTGCTTAAATGGAAGCTGGACTAATGAAAATATTCTTGCTTAAATGGAAACTAACGGTTCACACTACTTCTACAGACGCCGTTTTATAAATGATTAAATATGATAATAGGTCGCCCTTTTGATGGTCGCCCTTTAGATCGGTCGCCCTTTTGATGGTCGCTCTTTTGATCAGTCGCCTTTAAAATCGGCGCCCTTTTGAAGTCGCTCTTTTGATGGTCGCCCTTTCGAAGTCGCCTTATCGATAGGATACCTTTGATAACAGGTGTAGGAGGTGTCTAAGACGTATAACAATAATTTGGTCAATTGAACAATCCAGTTGACAGATCGCCACCTGTTACAGTATTCAATTGAGCAATTTCCTTAACAAACATCAATCTTAGCTACTAAGAGACAGACGGCCTGCGATACAACGCTAATAGCAGCCTACAGAGCATGTCTATCCTACGGAGGATAATGGTATCGAACTCAGCGCCGCTTATCTCCATAGCCTACCAATGTGTTATCCAATGCCCTGAGACTGTTTGGTAGCTCACCCAACGAAGTCTGCGATATCAAAGTGTGTGTGTGTGTGTGTGTGTGTGCGCGCGCGTGTGTGTTCCGTCTATAGAGGATATATATATATATATATATATATATATATATATATATATATATATATATATATATATATATATATATGGGTGGCCCACAAATATAAAATTCGGAAATTCAATTCTCCACAAGGCTGCCCTTGTTCCATATGCTATTAGTGATTTATTTGCCAATTTTTAAATAAATTGAGCAATGTTTACTGGTACCAAAATTGAGCAATGTTTACTGGTACCAATTTTCTGCAAGATTTTAATTAAGCATCGAGAAATTAAAAAAATTGCTTTTCGACCGTACTTCGAGAAGGCGCTCAATTATCAGTTTTAAACAGACATTTTCGCAAAACATTTGTCCATTAAATCAGTCTTTTAAAGCAAGCTATTAATCTAAAGTAGAATCAATGACAATCTTAAAAAATTGAAATTTATTAAATATAACATGAAACATTGTAGATGTTCTTTATCATTTTCAAATTTCAGATTTACGCTTGATAGGCGGTCTTTGGCTATTTCTTGACTCTGTGTGGAAAGAAGGTCAAACATTTTTGAAAGGGATGTCCTTGTGATATGCACCTCAATTAGATTGCGATGCATGGCTGAAGGATTTCCTGTCCAGGCATTTCATGATAGCCCCTAACTAGGCCTATGCCGCAACACATGCTTTCTAGATTTAGCCAGCATGTGATAAAACTCAATTTGTCAGATATTTAGTTTTTGATGAAATTATATATAATTATTGTTTTTAATGACATTATAATAATACTTTGTAAGAGATTTTATTTTCAACAATGTTTTGATAATTATTTAGTGGCTATTGTTTTAATAATTCAACGACTTCACTAAAATTTGCCATTTTCCCGCCATCAATAGCCAAACTTAGCATCAGGTAAGCATAGTAACGAGGTATAGCCTAATTTAAACAAACCGGACTTCGATCTTGCTGATTATGCAGCCTGTTTATCTTTCAAATTTTACTCATTTCTGAACATGGTTACTAATGAATTTTGCATTCCAAATATCGTGCAATCTTTAGTTGTATTTTTCACAGAATCTAAATTTGAATGGCCGAATCATGTTTTGACTCAACCTATAGACAGGAAAATGATAGCGCAATAAGGTCTGTCATTTTAAAGCAGAGACTTTACTCCTTTCAAACTGTGTATGACAGTAAAATTTGCATAAAAATCGATTTAAACATGGCTTCAGTCAGATGGTAATTATTACCATGCAGTGCTTAATCTAGTTCCCTGATAAACTTTTTATATCTTTCCAGTAGAAATTTCTGACCAGCATAGTAAATGTCATACTTTAATAATATGTGATGACCATTTTTATTTGGTAAAAATTTCCAGCAAACACTATAAATTCCACACTTTTAAAGGTGATGACTTTTTTTAGTACACAATGCTCAGCTACCAGGAAATGTCACCTATCAAAATCTACATTATATACTTGTGTCAACAAGACCTGTGAAATTTATTGGGAGGAGATAGAAATTTGTAGCTGTCTAGTCCCAAGAAGGTTCTTGACAGGCATCCCTGAGAGCCAACTGCTGGGAGCTTCTGGATGAAGCCATGATAGCTGCGGTTTTTGTCATATAATATGAGCCATTATTACACAAAGTCAAAAGACCAATATAAATCTTATAGGCTATCATTTTCAAGAAGTGCTTAACAAATTACTGTAAAAAATACTTAAATTATCTAACTTAACAGTATAGAGAGCAATTATAAGTGAACAATCCAATTGTGTATGAAACAAATTGCAAGTGAAAAACTTTAGTTTATAAGTTGGGTGGCAAAAATATTTGAAATTACCTCAAATTCTCCAACCGTTTTCTAACACAAAGAACTTGAAACAAGCCTCTACTTTTGTATTACCTTATAATTCTTTATTTATTTAAATACAGTAGACATCTTGATTATGATTTAGAAAGATGGTAACTTGGAGTACATGAATGCTGAGCACTGTGGATTCATAATGTAGCCGTTAAAATTTCGGATGCACATTTTACGTGTGTCCTATATAAAAGCTCTCGAAAATTGGTACCTCTAAACATGCTCAGATCTCTTCAATTTTTTCAACACAGAGTCTTCTAGTCAAGTGGAACAAGGGCAGCCTTGTGGAGCAGCATATTTTGGAGAAAATATTTTCCCATGTAATTTTGGGCCACACTAATATATATATATATATTAGGGTGGTTCCATCGACAATGGCAATATTTGAAGTTGTTTCTTCTTTATTCTCCAACCAACCATTTGGTGATACGACTTATAGAGACTCTTAATCCTAAATATTTTCAGATTCCAAACGTATTTAGAACTGGCGCGGAGCAGTTGAAGTTTAGATGATTGCGCATACTCGAGGCACTCCCAGTGCGCAAGTCCACGAGAGAAGAAATAGGTTTTAAGAAAAGAAAATGAGGAGGAGGGATTACCATTCAGAAGTTGAGATCGAGTAGAAGAAGACAGCTTATCCCAAAAGGAGGAGCCAATTGAATTTAAAGAGCGGAGTGGACGATGCTGAAATTGCCTCCGATCTGAGTTTAAAAATTTAGATGATTATCGTAATCGTAATCGTAATCTCGAAACTTCTACAGCGCCCACAAAAGCCAAGTCGCGGGAACCAGCTTATTCACAGGCGCTCAATCAAAACAAAATCGATAGGCAGCGGGTCAAGTCCGGAGAGTCAGCCAGGCAGGCAGATAGATGGACGGCTAAGGTGGGTGATGTTTAGAATTGAAATGACGAGGAATGTGAGGAGAGAAGGAAGAATCAGGATAGGATTTTTGAAAGAGCAATGTTTTCAGTTTTGAGTGAAAGACCTGTGGGGAGATAGCGAGAGGTGGAGTTTTGGTGAGTTCGTATGATGGGTCGGAAGTTTGCCGAAGTGCTGGCGGAAGTTTGTTCCAGAGAGGTGGAACGGCAATGGCTATGGAGCGGTTTGCGAATTTCAGTGATGAAGTGATGGGAGGGCGAAGCAGTGTAATGGAGGATGAGGAGCGTGTTGAACGAGGTGGCTGGATGGTGAACAACTGACGAAGGTAGAACGGCTGGGATGATTGAAGTGTATTGTAAGTGAGTGAGAGGACTTTGTATTCGATGCGTTCAGGTATTTTGAGCCAGTGAAGTGATTTCAGGACAGGAGTGATGTGGTGACGTTTGGGGGTTTTCGTCACTGCACGGGCGAGGGCATTCTGGATAGCTTGGAGGCGGTTAATTTGGGTTATATCAATGTTTAGGAAGAGAGAGTTGCAGTAATCAAGTTTCGCATGAACTATGGATGTGGCTATTGTGGATGCAGTTTTAAAGTCGAGCATAGGTCGGATTCTGCGGAGATCTCGTATGTGCATGAAACAAGTGCGGGAAAGTTGGGTTATGTGGTCGGAGAAGCTAAGATGCTGGTCAAAGATTACACCTAGGTTTCGGAGAGGAGAATTTGCGGAGAAAGTGTGGTTGGAAGAAGAGTCATTGTTGAAGGAAATAGAGGGATCAGGAATTTTCTTGAGTTGTTCTCTTAGGCCAATTAGTATAAATTCTGTCTTGGAGGGGTTAAGGCAGATGAGATTTGAGGTCATCCAAGAGGTGATTTGGGTGACCACATAGAGAAGATTATCTATGGAGTCAGAGAAGCTGCTCGGAGAGAAAGAGATGAATAATTGGGTGTCGTCAGCATAATAGATGATGGTCGACTGTGGATGCTTTTATGAGTGAACTGAGTGGAGTGGTGTAGAGGATGAACAAGAGGGGCCCGAGGACAGAACCTTGCGGAACACCACAGGTGAGAGGACATGATTGAGATGACGTTTCAAGTGTTTTGACTGAGAAAGTGCGTGATGAGAGATAAGACTGAATCCAAAGGAGAGCAGTGTCGGTAAAGCCAAAGCAGGAAGACAGTCTTTGGAGTAGTATGTTATGGTCGATGGTGTCAAAGGCTGCAGAGATATCAAGGAGGCAAAGGCAGGAGACTTGTTGATGAGAGATGGCAGAGACAAGTTTATTGTAGAGCGAAGTGAGAAGTGTTTCGGTGAAGTGCTTTTTAGTAAAGCCGGACTGGTTTGCGTTAAGGAGTGAATTTGAAGTCAAGTAGTCATTGATGCGAGACAGTACAACACGTTCTGTTAGTTTAGAGATGAAAGACAGGTTGGAAACAGGTCGATAATTAGAAAGGATTTCCTTATCAAGTGATGGTTTTTTTAGAAGTGGAGTTACCAGAGAATGTTTGAAGAGGAGGGGAAAGTTGCCAGTGGATAAGGAGAGGTTGATTATTTTTGTGATGATGGGGACAATGATAGATGATGTTTGACAAAGCAAAATAGCAGCCTACGGTAAAAATCGATCCTTAATAAAGGACTTTGCTAATTAATTTTGTAAGGGAAATAGAGAAGATTGCTTCAAACAATGTACCAGCTGCAATAGGGGGAGGGAAAAAATGCGATTTTATGCGCATGTGGTATGGAAGGTCCCTTAATCACCAGCATCATTCTTAACCTTCAACAGGATAGATATCATGATGGTCTCGAACTTGTGTCCGAAACCGATCGCCGGCTGCAGGAAGTTGTCTGGAGATTTACGCGAAACTGGTTTCCTATTCCAGAGCATCTCAGTTTGAAAAACTTATGTTAAAATGTATTCGCTAGAGGACAGCATCTTAGTGTCTACAATCCCAAGATTCGACTTATTTGTCATTTCGGGAACAACTTACATCGCTCGCCATTTTTTCTTCAGATGACGGTTCTTTGACCAGATAACGAAGAAGCTCTACTTTTATGGCAACCAGGTTAGATTCTGTAATTCTTCTGAATAAACTTATAATATTTTCACATTTACTTAATGGCAGCTAGGGCGTATAATTTCAGTGTGTTTCACATGTTGCCGAAAAGCTTATAAAATATACATTATGTTCAATTGGTCAGTTGAGAAAAAATGAACACGGAGTTTGAAGGTTTTTCGGAATGATTAGGCTTTTCTGGGTTTTAAGTTAATCGCTTAGCTCATAATAATTTTTCATCGTCGTACAGCTGCTAAGTTGGCATGACTCCTTTTCATTAATCCGACTTTCATTAAAATTTTGTCAAAATTTGTGACAAAATTTTATTGTATCAATCCGGCTTCTATTTAAGCAACAACTTTTTTATCAGTCCATGTTCTGGTACTTATGGGTTAATTCACATGATTTATTTTTTATTTATTTTTTTTATTTTTATTTGTGCATGGATGAAAATGTCCGTCCCAAAATTGGAGCTGGATGGATGAAATTGTTCAAGCTTAAATGGAAGCTGGATTGATGAAAACATTCAAGCCTAAATTGGAGGTGTATTAATGACAATGTTATTGCTATTTACAAAGAAGATGGACGGACGTAAGGATTTTTTCTCTATATGGAAGCTGAATTGAAGTTGGATTGATAAAAGCAACAGGTGGTACTTAAATAGAAGCTGGAATGATGAAGTTCGTTTTATCAATTAACTGCAAAAACAGGCTATTTGCACAGGAAAGGGGTGTTTTGTCCGAGGGCTTTTCCGGGGGGCTTGTCCAGGGGAAATGTCCTGCATTCATCAAACGAACTCCTTGATGAATAGAAGCTGGATTGATAAATTAATCTGTATAAATGAAAAACGCTTGAGTAATGGAAGCTAGATTAAGGTACCTTTATATCTGAAATGGAAGCTGGATTAAGGTATTTTTATGTCGTAAATGGAAGCTGGATCAAGGTAATTTTACACCTTAAATACAAACTGGATTAACGAAAAGCGCTTGAGAATTGGAAGCCGGATAAAGGTTCCTTATAGGTGAAATAGAAGCTGGATTGACGAAAATAATTAACACTTAACATAAACAATAGTCATGGGTACGAAAATTATCGCATGCGAAAAAAAATTAAATCAGGTGAAATAACCCATAAGTACCCATGTTCTATTTTAATAACATGTACTTTTTATCCAGCTCCAATATCATCATGAATCTTTTCATCTATCCAGGGGCGGATCCAGGAGATGGGGGGGCATGGTCCCCCTTTTGAGAAATTTGAACATTTCTCAACTATTCATCGTTTTAGCTGTCACATAGACAAATATTGATTTCATCAGTCCTACTTCCATTTAAGTAAGGAGTGCTTTTGAGAATTTTATTGTATTTAGGCAGGGATTTTGTCAATCCAACTTCCATTTCGGCTAGAAACATTTTCGTCAATCAATCCAACTTCCATTTCGGCTAGAAACATTTTGGTAAAATAGCACTTTAGCGTCGGAAATTATTTTCTATGCTTTCTAAAATATTCCATGGTTTACAGGTGTTTAGTATGAACGCCATGACATAAAGCACATGACATTGTATTCTTCATAAGACGACGCCTTGCACACCAGTCCAGCTTCCATTTCTGATCTTAAAATACCTTCATCCAGCTTCCATTTATTAAGCGTTCTCTCGTCAAGCAAAGGTATTTTTATATCAGAATTAGACGCTGAATTGACGAGAAAATGCTTAAGTAATGGAAACTGGATGAAGGTTCCGTTATCGATGAAATAGAAGCTGGACTGACGCGAAAAGGCTTGGGAAATGGAAGCTGGATGAATGCATTTTCAGATCAGAAATGGAAGCTGGATTTATGAAATGAACCATAAAGAAGTGGAGGTTGGATGAATTATTTTTAGATCCGCAATGTTTGACACACTTTCAGTACTGCCGTTGTCGATACCGTATATAAATAATTTCCGACGCTAAAGTGCTATTTTGCCAACATTTTCGTCAATCAACTTCTGTTTTAGGAAGAAGTTTTTGGCAAAACTCCGAACTCCGGTCCCAAATTATTTCGCATGGCTTATCACATAGATATGCTTCTCCAATGCTTTCTTACTCACCCTCATATACAATGACGTCATTATTGAGGCCATTTTGGTTACCAGTACATTCTGAGTACATTCATCCAGCTTCTTGTTTTGGTCTGAGGATTTTCATCTGTCATCCCACTTCGTGGTTTGTTATAAATATTTTCATCTGTGACTAAAATACTAATCGCCGCTGAAGTTACAATAAAAATCTTCAGACCAAAACAGGGTAGTCCCGCAGTTTAGCGTCGTTAATTACCACATGCTTGATAAATGGAAGCTGGATTGATGATTTTCATTCATGTATTTCAACATCCATTTCTCAAGCGATGTGCTGAGGTTGTTAAATATTATTGGCTCACCGGCAAATGGTGAATGGAAGCTGGATGAAGGTTTCTTATAGGTGAAATAGAAGCTGGATTGACAAAAATAACGCTTGAGAACTGGAAGCCGGATTAATGATACATCGCTTGAGAACTGGAAGCCGGATTAATGATACATCGCTTGAGAACTGGAAGCCGGATTAATGATACATCGCTTGAGAAATGTAAGCTGGATGCATGTTGAAATACATGAATGAAAATCATCAATCCAGCTTCCATTTATCAACCATGCGGTAATCCCTTAGAAGAAAAGAAATTAACGACGCTAAACTGCGACCCCAAAACAGGAAGCGGGATGATTTTTCTGATTTTTTTGAGTGCAATAAACGTTTTTGGCAGTTATCTACAAATGCTGTGAAGTGACGGTAAGACAAATGCTGCGAAATAATTTGGGACCGGAGTTCGGAGTTTTGCCAAGTTTTTTATTCATTTAACTTTTATTGCATAGAATATATAAATTTAGATGCTTTAACCCGGTGCTGTTTACTGTGATGCACTAATTGTAAAGGACACTACACAAGAGAATGCACATTACTCCTTTAACTATATGGATTGATGTTTACTACTTGCTTATGGATATTGTCTAAGTTAATAGACTGAGATTAATGTTATTTATTTTGCCTATTGATGAACATCACCTGCTTCCTGAGGTCTTCCTGGTTCGTTTTTAATTAACACAAAATAATATTGTCCTTTTATGGCATGCTTTCAAGAGTTTGAAGCACCTCTGAATAGTCCCCTTGAAGAGGCACTTTATTTTTTTAAACTAATGAATGGATAAGCCTACACCCCCATTTGTTCCATACACAGAGATGTCTTATAGGAAATGAATGAAATAAATTATTACGTTTCACTTACTTGACATTTTTATTATTGAAGTTTATATGTAAGGAGTATAATTTACCAGATATCCATATTAATTACATAATTCTTTTAGTTGTATTTAGTGCACAGTGTCTCTGCATGCATTTCCCTTAGAAATAAAACTAGAACCAAGTGAATGGGATCAACATGTTTTCAATATGATGATACTTTTAAGCTGAACATTATGAAGATCTCAGATGATGTGATTAAATTTGGTATTGCGTTAATATTTCCGGTTTTGAGACAGATCTGCATTGTGAGGTTTTGAGACAGATCTGCATCATGATGTTTTGAGAATGATCTGCATTGTGAGGGCTTTAGAAAAGTTAACTTGGACATATGAAATTTGATAAACTGGTTGTTCATTATTACTAACTAGTCACTGAAATAATTATATTCAATGAATTTTTACTTCTCTTTTTAGAATTATATGAGGAAGACGAGCAACGTTTTGTTAGAGATTCAAGTTTCGGCTGCTTCATTGATCTTCACCAGAAACATTGCACTCGATGTCATTCAACAACTTTCTTGAATATCAACTATTTCATCTTCGACAAAACTCATACCGTGCAATAGTGAAGAGGTCTGCTATTACACATAGGTTGAATATCTCCACTATTTCGTCATACATTATTTTCTGTCTTGTTCCTACTTTCCTCGAAAGATGACTACCAGTGAAAGATAAATCAATGATCGTTCTTGTAAGCATCTGAAATGCAATCTGAAATAGAGTCATCACAATTGTAAAAAACTGAACATTGCTGGTCTTGAAACCACAACTGTAAAAGCTTTTGAGTTAACAGAACTCTGCATCACAAAAGTCATATTCCAACTGACTTTGACTAGTACCTTGCAATTGCAGAAGTACACTAGAACCATATAAAACTACACAATGCCATATATCATATAGGCCTATTTTCAAAACCTATACAGTAGTGGTGATCCTCTGAGAAGTTTATCCTGAGCTGGTTAATGTTGCGATTATGATAAAATAGCTCTTCAAAGCATTGATACAGTTGGAGAAAATTGTGAAATCATCGATTAGGCGAGTGGTCTCGTGTACGAGAAATGATCATATGGCAGAAATATAACACAGTTGCCAGATATGTTGTAAATCATTTAATAACAGTTCTTTTCTGAAAATGCACATGAGAAATCCATATAGTAGAGAGAAATCATACAGTTGTCATCTCTGTCGGAAATCATTTAGCCAAGGTGACAATCTCAAGATGCACATGAGAGCACATTCTAAAGAAAAATCATCCATGTGCCAGCTATGCCAAAAGACATTTAACCGAAGTTATTCTCTGAAAAGGCACATGAGAATTCATACTGGAGAGAAACCATACAGTTGTAAGATATGTAAGAAATCATTTAATCAAAATAGTAGCCTGAAAACGCATATGAGACTTCATACTAGAGAGAAACCTTACAGTTGCCAGATATGTCAGAAATCATTTAATCAAAATGGTAACCTGAAAACGCACATGAGAATTCATACTGCGGAGAAACCATACATTTGCCAGATATGTCAGAAATCTTTTTCTGTAAGTTGTGCTCTGATCTATCACTTGAGAATCCATTCTGGAGAAAAACCATACATGTGCCAGCTATGCCAGAAAGGATTTCTTCAATGTTGCAATTTGAAAATTCACATGAAAACTCATTGTGTTGAAAAACCATATATATGTGAGATTTGTTATAAAGGATTTGTGCAAAGCAAAGGTTTAAAGAGACATAGAAGGACTCATGCAACTGAAAAGCAACACAGACGCAATATTAAGTCTTATTCCAAGAGCAGCTTTTCATCAAAACAGTTTAATCTCCATGCAAGAACTGAGCCACAGGATCTCAAAATTGGAACTGAAGTAATTGGAAACCTGTCTGACCGTTTTGTCAGATTTCATACTGCTGGTTGTATTGATAAATCAGATGAAAATTTCGCAAGCAACACATGTCTGAATCCGGATTCTAGTGAAATGGCAGATCTTTTGCGGAAAATGAAAGGTAGAAGATGCCTATCTAGTAGTAAATTCAAACTGTCTGTGGATGCAAATACGTGTTTTTCTAAATCTTTTGGATGTGGTGTTTGTGACGAATTGCTTGAAACATGGAAGGAGTTTGTAGATCATTGTTCTGGCCATGAATTGTTTCCACCTAACGACTTTGCTTTTTCCCATGCACAGACATTTTATTGAACAGACTTGAAAGTTGAAAACAATTGCAATCTAGTTTAAAATATGGATGCTATTGAACTGCTGGATACGTGCATGCATGTGTAGTTTTGTTGATTAGTGCCACTTTCATTTCGAAATATTTATACACTAAAGCTTTCTCATGTAGAGGCTCCAGAAGTACATATTTATGAGATGTTGCCCACTTTTCATCTTATTGTTGGAACTTGTTTTATTTGACCATTTATAAGCGCTAATCTTAGCAAGGGCCTTTAAAAGCACTCCTAATGCGAAGGACCCCGAGAGAAAATGGAGGATTTGAGTCGAGAGAAAGATGAGTTTTCGGTGAGATAAAAGAAAGAAAAGCAACTACAAAAGATGACTGCGCGAAATCATGGAGGATGTCAATTCCTCATTCACTCATTCACTAGATGCATTTGTATAGCGCCTCTGCAAGGGATCACTCAGACGCTCCCAACCTCAGCGCGGCCAACTAAAAATGTCTTAAGATGAGAGAGGAAAGCCTGAGAAGGATTTCTACAAAGAGAGCGGAGGGTCAGAGGTAGACCATTCCAGGTTAACCCTTTACCAGTTCATTAAAAAATTTCATATCTCACCCTCACGGTTCATTTATTTTGTATAAACATGCTTTTTCATGTTTGAGCAGTGCTCAATGGTTTTAACTTGAAAAGAAAAAATTTAAAAAATTCTGTGTTCTGAATTCATACATGGCACTGGCCAGCGACCATAATGGAATAAAAATTTCTGAAAATAAGTCATCAATAGTGTTTCTTAGTGTGATAAATCTCAAAGCATGGAGCAGCGCAGAGTGGAACACCACACTCCGGACAGAAGTCATCAGGTTCTGAATCCGAATTGGAATTGTTTTGTGTATCATTCTCCGGCTCAGAACAACTGTCGGATAAATCGTCCGAATCCTCCAGCTCTGAAAAGTCTGATTCGTCAAACGAATCGCTGCCTAAAACTTGTTCTAGCACAACGCTTACATCACGCGTACGAAAGCTGCGTTTCGTAGCGGAACTAGGCATTTTCCGTCTCCGTAGAAATATAAAAATCCGACCCAAAACGCCGAAATAAACAGTCAATAACAAATTTTCTCACGCCATTTATATCCACATATAATCTTACTAATATAAAAATACCATAGACCATCAATATATTTAGAATATTCGTTGCAAACTATAGCGGAAAGGTTATTACAATGGTTGGCGAGTTATCTCGGGGCAAACGCTGTATGACGGATAGCCGTTGGCGAGTTATCTCGGGGCAAACGCGTAAGAGGTTAACTTAAGGGTCCTACCACCCAGAAAGCACGGTTCGGCATAATGGAAGTTCGAGTAAAAGGGACTGAGAGCAGACTTTGTTCAGTTGAACATTTAGAGCGGAAATGGTGAAAACTAAGATTAGGGCTACAGAGCTGACAAAGGTAGGCAGGAGCAAGGCCTAGCATGCAGCGCCAGACTGGAGTAGATATCATAGACTCAATTCGGGAAGACCGTTGAGAGCGGGGACCGAGAGGGGCCCGTGGACCACACAAAAGGAATGATCACTAAGAAAGGATCTCGGCCAAAGTAGCAGAGTACCAGAGTGATCAAAGGATATATGCAGCCGTTCAAGTAAAATTTAATGGGCCTCATTGTCAAACGCTGCACTGTATAATCAATTGCATGGCGCCATATGAATGCAATTGATTATACAGTGATCATCTTGATCAAGCGTGCATAATGCCGAAGCTGCGGCAGGAATGGATGTCAACTGTTGCCGACTTAATTTTCACAGCCTCCGCATTTGAAGGCGGATGGCCATTCCTCACCCTCGCCGTCTCACCCTTCCATCCACATGTTATTGTGACTTTATATATTATATTTAGGGCCTACACGAATGCGAAGATACGACAGTAGCCTATAAGTTAATGAGTCGTAGGTCTATTCGGCTGTGACTAACACAGTGCCGTAGCCAGGAATTTTTCTTTGGGGGTTTGGGTTTTTTTGCCTGGCCGAATACCCTTTCTGAAACCAACCCAACAGTATTACAGTAGGCCTAAATAAAAAGAAAATAAAGTAACAAAGGGGATAAAGTAAGGAAAAACAATAATTGTTACTACAAGCAATTGTTTTTATTATTTAAGTGGATAAATAATCTTTAAAATACTTTTTTTCCTAGGCCAATGGGGGTTTTACCCCCGATACCCCCACTTGACTACGCCACTGGACTTTCAGAATAATTTCGTCACTTAAGTGTGGATAAGAAACCGTTTGTCTAAACACCTTTAACGGCCCTGTATTGCGACTAACGAAGGACACTATAACGCTGCCCTCCTACGTGATCGTCTCTTTGGACTGGCACCATCCGATGTGGGTCAGTTTCCATTGGATTCCCCAGAGTTTTTATGACCGCCAGTTCTGCTTACGTCGATCTTGCTGTCAGTGATTTTGCTATATGACTAGCGATTGAGAGCAGCTGCTGTATTCATAGCATTAGATGATTGCGTATAAAAGGTGTATAAGTCGTGCTCTGTATCATTGGTTGCAATGTTAAGCAACATCTTGTGGTCATCAACAGTTACTGTCGTTGAAACCAACCTGACCATACGACACATATCGTGGAATCCGCCGAGCTGGCGGATTATAAATAGCTTAATGACTGATGAACAGTTATTATGACGACAAAGTAAATTCGCTTTTTTCATATTTTTTCAATGTTCGACGCCGTCACGTGACAAAGGCCGTTGATATCAGAGAAACATGCTACATAACGCGAAGCAAAGTATATGCAGTTTCTGAATTTCTTGTTGTAATGAAAGCGATGTTAAATGTGTCTATGTGGATAAATACCCGGTATTTTTTTTATTATCTTGAATACATGTTCGATGGCATCTTGCTGCCTCCAATGTCGATTTCTCGGACCTTATTAATATTACTTTGCTATCCAACTAAATTATAATTAGGTTGGATGGTACTGTTTATGTTCAACAGACTATATATACTGCGTCTGAGCTGGGTATTATAGTGAGTGTGTGTGTGTAATTGCAGTTTAACGTCACTGTGTGGTAACAAAAACCATTAGCGACGCCCTCCTGAAAGAAGATCTCGTGTTATTCTATTGCATGTATGGAAAGTCAGAGAAGAACAAGAAGAAGTCTCAGTTACATATTTATGACCTTGAAACGAACATGAATGCGAAATGCTAGCGACTTCATTTGCACAACATCGGCATAATTATATGATGCGGTTGTCTAAACCACAACTCAACGTCTGAACTTTACACTCGACAGTGTGCGATCATAGAAGGCTACAGGTAGAGTCAAAACCAACGAAGAAGATTTCTATCAAGTTTCACGGAAGGTATATAGGTCCTCATAATTCGCCGTTATTCTGTAAATTCACCACTGAGGTTCAAACTCTGCCTATCTCCCCAGCCTGGATAATGTATATGTCGTCGTTAATAGTCTTCCAATGACAAAGCACAGTTCAGTAGAGAAACTTTCTCAATTGATGAAAATACCAAATCTAATAAGAATATAGGTTAGTGAGAGCCTTTGCGTCGTATTTGTCTCTTTCTGACCGAAGTTGTTGCCAAATAATTGGTAACATAGTGTTCGGTCTTACACACCTTTATCGCGCATTTTCTTCTTGCTATAAAAGCAGCCATAGCGTCAATTTAAATTTTTTTTATCAATCAGTTTGCTTTATTGCAACCAGAAACCAATATGACATCAAAACAGAAAACATGCATGCATTGGCTACAAAGGGGAGGCCCTAAACGGATTAACATCCCGCTGGGGAGGGTCACCCTAGTAAAAAAAAAATACCAAGAAATATTATACAAGATAGCAAAATAATTATCAAATCAAAATTAATCAGGTGATGACAAATTTTGTACTAATGGAAAAATTCGTCTTAAAGGTATGCACTATGAGTAGGCCTACATTGCTTTCTTACCTGCCTACTTTCTTGCTTACCTGCTTACTCACGTAATTACTTATTTACTTACTTACTTTCTGTAAATAATTTGTTTTTGCTTCTATGCTTGTCCACTCGTTCATCTGTCTCTCTGCCTGCCCATCTGTCTGTATGCCTGCCTGTCTGCTTTACTGTGTCCGTCCGTCTGTCTGTCTGCCTATCTGCCAGTCTTCTATCTGTCTGTATGTCCGTCTGTTTGCCTGCCTCTGTCTGCTCTTCTGCATGTCTGTCTGTATGTCTGTCCGTCTGTCTATATGTCAGTCTATTTTACATTTTTGGTATTGAAATACGAAAAATGAACAAAAATCTTATGAAAAATCATAATTGTTTTCAGTATATAAAAAGGTGTAGTTTGGATTTTGATTGACAACCGTACGTAGACCTACTGCTCTCTCTAAGCGGGTTCACCATCTCAGTGAACTTTCGCGCGCGCGTGCGCTGTGGTCAAGGTCAATTTAACCATAGACGAGTAGTTACATAAAAATTGCAAATTCGCAATGCTCTAGTTTTTAAGTTTCAGAACTTTTTGTAAACCGCTTATATTATGTCAACCGACATGAAGTGTTAAAATATGTATTCGCTAGATGGCAGACTGTACTTCCTCAACTCTAGCTTACTAGTTATTAAGATGAAACACTTTAATCATTCGCCATTTTGTTCGGATGATGTTAACTTTCAACTTTAATTGCAATCTGGTTAGTTTATAAAATTCTATAATCTTATAAGTTAGTGCGTAAAGATTTGTTTGCAAACACATTTAATTAATGCCAGATTGGACGACGATGGATTGAATCCAGACAACCCATCGATGTCAGGGCCGGATTAACCAGTATGCCATGTCTGCCATGGCGGCGGGCCCCCCGCCGTCAGAGGGCCCCCCGCGTCTGTCCCAAAAAAAATTATTGTGCATTTTCCCTTAATTTTTGTATGCAAGGACAGTGTGTAAATTTGCGTCCCTTGGTTATTGTTTTCTTCTTTGGGCGAACAGCAATTTTATTTATCTTGACCTCTATGTTTGTGCCAGCTCTGATTTATGATTTTGTCGGTATTCCATTTAGCCTACTTTTAAAAGGGATAGGTCACAGTTGCAGACAGGCGGACAGAAAGGGAGAGATCGGCCTTTCAAGACATACATGTAGATGAACAGACAGACGGAGACAAAGATAATAGTCATAGAGATTCGGTAGAGCTAATTTAAACATTGGAACATTCTTACAAAGGTAATATATAATAATTATGTCTTAGAGGAATGCTATTAGACTATATGGATGCGTGGATCACGGCCATCTCAATTGAGGGTGGACGAAGAGAGGGGAAGAGTGAGCTGTAAATTTAACTTGTCAGTGCTTTGAATTTCCCACCCACTTTTCGTATAACTAGAACTCCGCATTAGGCTTATGGATGTAACACGCACTCACTGCATGCCACGGTGACTCATTTGGCATCAGGGAGGGTCCAAGATCACCTTGGGGAGGGTCGATCCTGAAGAGGGGAGAGGGAGCTAATGAATTTTATGTTTCTCAACCTAAAGCCGAAGCTGGCTCTGACTTGTAGGATAAGTTGGGCGAATCATGGATGCCCGAGACCACACTCTATGTATACGGGCTTGCATTCCACTGAAAATCACAACTACGAGTAAATTGGTCAATGACAGATATAGGCTATTTTGCCAAACCCGTAGACCCGTAGTGGAGGTGGTCACTGGTCTGAGGAGGAATGTGAAGTGCAGTATATCATATCAACCTATAGCCTACGACAGCTGTGGAATATAATATATAATGCCGCATAGTGTGTCAGAGTGGAAGTCTAGGTGATCAGTTTACATGGAGACCAGAGCGTGGGACTTCTATTAGGCCCGTACGGTGCAGTAGCCTGTTGGTGTCCACGACCCGAGTGTACAAAAAGGATTTAATAAACGCGAAACTCTGAATATGCTGGACATCTGCTATCATCGCTAAGGGTAGGCATAGATCTATATTCCCTATAATAAATGTAAGTTGTCGAGATGGTTAAAAGATTAGCCTTCTTCAGTTTGGTTTCTCAACATGATACATGAATGCGTAAAAATTCCGATACCGGAAATGTCGGCGTTTCTGATGACGATGAGCAAGCCGTAAGAAACACATGCAGCTGCTGCGAAAAGATGGCGCGCTCTCCTGGGTCAATCAGATCATGTAGGCCTACGCAGGCCTATATAAAGGTATGCGCTGCAGATCATTAATATTATGGCTTCCTTGCTATTTGTTTGTCTCAACAATCTTACCGTCCATTATTTGTTGTCTATCGGACTCTATCCTGAACATTCATTACCTCTGGTTCACATCAAAGTTCCTCTGCACAACTTGTAAGCCAATTAAAAAATTTCATGTCTCATGCAGCATTTCTGCGTTTTTATAGCCTAGTGGTTTCTCAAAAAACTAATTTATTATTATTATTGCTGTTGTTGTTGTTGTTGCTGCTGCTGCTGCTGTTGCTGCTGTTGCTGTTACTGCTGTTGTTGATGATCTCCCAAAATGCAGAAAAAATAGTCAACTTTATATTAATTATGGATCAAAGTCTATCCCGCCTACTTTTTTCGACGACTATTCTCACATTGCAATATCCTGAATATAGATGCAATGTCCTTATTACGACAGGCTTCTTAGCATTGAGAGTGATCTCTTAGATACAGTTTCCTTTAAGGACATTCTTGACCAGTTTGACACTGCCATGAGCAGAAAAAATGTGAACCATAATTGGAATAATCATAGGATTTAAACCACTAAACTGAGCAATAGGCCCCTAATTATAATCTATTGAATTGACGTTAATGAAGTTTGAATTATATCTATAGTCAATAAGAGACACGAATGGACACGTGGACCTGTGGAGTGTGGTAACGGAAGGTAATGGTAAATTAGGGGCCCCCTGAAAATATGGCGGCGGGCCCCCCGAGGGGTTAATCCGGCCCTGATCGATGTAGCCTAGGACAAAACCCATTCCAAAGCAAATATCCTATTTATGTAGTTTATTGAAACATGTTTCGCCAATCTGCTTCTATTTAAATAACTACAAACTTTATCAATCCAACTTCTATTTAGGTAACAGTTAGTTTTTTTTATTAATCCAGCTCCAATTTAATTGAGAATGTTGTCCTGCCATTTTATAATATGTTGTTTATAGTTCTAATTAGATATCGTTATGAATTGCAAAAAAATAGTGATTTCTGTTGACTATTCATAACTATGAGTTCGAAGATGTTACATTTTGTGGATTGTCATAGTTGAGATGGATCTGCAATTACGCCGAAAATGCAGATGAGCTGTTAGGTTGGATATTCTTAATAAGGGATTTTGTGAAAAACATTGAAGATATGAAATGGTAATCTTTAAAATTATTATTGTGTGCTATTTACAGTTTTGTGATAAAACTGCATCATAGAGGCTTTAACTGGTTAAGCCCGAATTAGATAAGGTGCACATATCGTTATTACTTACTCGTCACTAAACTACAACATGAAAAGTGTCCTTCCGCAATAGGTGCAAAGGAAATTTTTTATGTCCTATATTTTTTTAAAGTATAAAATAATGTTTTGCTTTTTTTCCAGGTACATGCGGATAATGAACAACATTTTGTTACATCTTCAAATTTCTGTTGCTGCATAAAATTCATCTGGAACATTACGCTGGCTGTTTCTGCCATCTACAAGACTAGTGTCAACTATTTCGTCTTCAATTAAAATCATACCCAGGAATAGCATGGATGCGATATTACACAACGTTTAAAATAGCTCCACCATTTCTTCATACAGTATTTTTCTCTGTTGCTAATTTCTTGCTTTACTCAGAAGATGACATCCAGTGTCAGATGAAGAACGGATCCTTTTTGTGTTCATCTGAAATGATGTTGACATTACCATGTGATGAACTCAACATTGCATGCATTGGAACAACAGTTATTACAAAAGCTTGTACACAGACAATTACTTTGCAGTGAACAACAGAAGTCAGTTTCATCAAAAGTCATATTCCAATTTCGACTATTCTAGCGATTGCAGATTGAAGTACACAGATCTTAATTATTTCCGAGACTACACACTTTGTCTGGTTGTCTAGTTCTGATCATCTAAGAGTTCTTCAATGAACCGAAACTGACGAACTTGAGAGGTAATCGATTGAGCAAATAGACTGATGGCAAATACGAGAATTGATATGGAAGAAATTCAACACAGTTGCCAGCTATGTCAGCAATCATTTAATTCTGCTGATAACTTGAAAAAGCACTATTATACTGGAGAGAAACCATTCAGTTGCCAGATGTGTCAAAAGTCATTTAGTGAAGGTGGTCATTTGAAAACGCTTGTGAGTATCCATACTGGTACGCAACCATACTTGTGCCAGTTATGTCAGAAATCATTTAGTCACACTGGAAACCTGAAAATGCACATGAGAATCCATTCTGGTGAAAGATCATACAGGTGTCATCTATGTCTGAAGTCATTTAATCAAAATGGTTCTCTGAAAAAACACATGAGAATCCACACTGGAGAGAAACCATTAATTTGCAAGCTTTGTAGAAAGTCATTTAGTCAAGGTGGTCATTTGAAAAGGCACATGCGAATCCATACTGGAGAAAAACCGTTCAATTGCCAGCAATGTCAAAAGTCATTTAGGGACAGTGGTGCTTTGAAAACGCACATGCGAATCCATACCGGAAAAAAACCATTCAGTTGCCAACTATGTCAAAAGTCATTTAGTGTAGGTGGCCATTTGAAAACGCACATGCGCATCCATACTGGAGAAAAACCATACAGTTGCCAGCTGTGCAAGAAGTCTTTTAATCAATCTGGACGTTTGAAAGCGCACATGAGAATCCATACTGGAGAAAACCCATACAGTTGTCAGCTGTGTAACAAGTCATTTAATGAAAGTAGTAACCTGAAAAGGCACATGCGAATCCATACTTGTGAGAAACCATACAGTTGCCACCAATGTCAGAAATCATTTAATGTAAGTAATAGCCTGAAAAGCCACATGCGAACCCATACTGGAGAAAAACCATTCGGTTGTCAACTATGTCAAAAGTCATTTAGTCAAGGTGGTAATTTAAAAATGCACATGCGAATGCATACTGGGGAAAAACCATTCATTTGCCAGCTATGTCAAGAGTCATTTAGTCAAGGTGGTAATTTGAAAACGCACATGCGACTCCATACTGGGGAAAAACCATTCAGTTGCCAGCTATGTCAAAAGTCATTTGCTGTAAGTGGTCATTTGAGAACGCACTTGAGAATCCATACTGAAAAAAACCCATTCAGTTGCCAACTTTGTCAAAAGTCATTTAGAGAAGGTTGCACTTTGAAAAGGCACATGAGAATCCATACTTCTGAAGAACCTGACTTGCGTCAGAAATCATTTGCCAAGAACAGGGATCTGAAAAAACTGATGGCGACTCATAGTGGTGAAAAATCATTCATATGTGAGGTTTGCAACGCAGGTTTCACACAATGTAGACAACTGAAGAAACACAGAATGACTCATGCAGCTGATATGCAACACAGACGCAATTTGTCTTTTTTCGAGAGCAGTTTTTCATCAACGGAATTTAACCTTGATGCAGGAACTCTACCACATGATCTTAGAATTGGAAGTGAAGTTGTTGCTAATACATGTATGCATGATCGTTTTCTATCATTTGATGATTCGGGTGTGACTGATAAACCAACTCAAAATTTGTCAAGGACCGTGTATACGTATCCTGTTGGACTTGCTGCTCTTTTGCCGAAAGTTTTTGTTGGAGAAAGTCTCTCTACGTTCAAAGTGGATGGAGAAACGTCTTTGTTGAAATCCTTTGGATGTGGTTTGTGCGATGAATTATTTGAAAAAGAGGAGGAATTTCTAGAACATTGTTCTGGTCATCGATTTTCTCCGCCAGATGACTTTGCTGCTGATTTCTGTCCACTTATTATTGCATACACTCAACGTTAAAAAGAATTATTGTAATTGGAGATGTAGAAAAGATGCGATTCAATGAGATATTGGATACATACATCGAACCACATTGAATGATTGATTTGTATCACTTTCATTGCAGATTTTTTAGAAAGTAAACATTCTGATGTGGAGTTGAAACTCACCACGTAACTATCGAAAGTATTGCCTTCTTTCGCAACATTTAAGATTGTAGCAGGCTACTGCTGCAGGTCATCATAACATTATTTGATGGTAGGCCTATGTTTGCTAAAGGTGCAGTAAAGTAAAATTGTGTCACACAAAAATTAATAGTTTAGCTTGGTATACTTTTTATATTAGACTATTGATGTTATTTACCCACTGCATTCCAGATGTACTAAACAAAAGAACTAATTAGCTTATTGTAGATAAATAACATTGCTTGGTAATTACTAAAGATGTGTGTAATCAAGGATTGTCGCATATTCGGATTAATTTTAGTGTTTTATTGTCTTTGATGATGAAATCTGTGATAGTCATATGCTTAGGCTAATTTCAAAACCACAAAGTCTCTTGTAGAATTTATGATAACGCAATTCGATCCGTTACTTATAAGAGTGATCATAGTTTGATCACATTAATTTTTACATTGGTAGCGAACTAATGAGCGTGTGTAATTTATTAATGCAATATTAGTATTATTTTTAATATTATCATGATCATTATTATTATTGCTTTACCATCATTAGGAAAGCCAATACTCTGTCGTGTCTTTGCCAACACAGTTCTTGAGAGCAGACGGCTTTCCCCACTGTAGATTGAAGAACCACTGATAATAATATTAATGATGATGATGATGATGATGATGATGATGATGATGATGATGATGATGATGATGATGACGACGACAATTTCTATGCCGCCGTAACACAGCTCATGCCGTTACAATGGCGCATCGACTAACATAGGCCCAGGTACACACTCAGTCGGAGATAATCCACTCTGACACAGGCAGACGCTCACGAAGTCAGCAATAGTTAAAAATAGTTCCTCTTCATGGGAGAAATATAATCCGTAGCATTTAATAGACAGATATAATACAGTGTCTTTGCATATAGGTCATCTTATCAGGCAGACATATCCAATTTTACAAGATAACAAACCAGGGCGTGCACAAAGGTCGATACAATCTGGATTGAAGCTGGATTGATTAAATGAGCGCTTCATTTACCAAGCGTTCTTTTCATCAACCCGAGATGGTCGACCACTGACCCACTCCAACGTGCACATGAAATACCAGTTTGACATTTTCTCGTCCGATGTTGATGGTTCAACTAGTTTATAGTTTACTAGAGGGAAGAGTAGGATCGAGTGCGAAGAGCAGCGACGGGTGGAGTTCCTGGCACCACTTCGGCAATGAAGTTACAAAGAGACGGTTGAGTGGCATACATGTAATGATATTTTATTTATTGAACAACCCGGTTGACAGACCGCGACCAGTTAGCCTTCAGTGTACGTACATTTGTGCAATTGAAACAATTCACAAGAACGCATACGATGATTGCAGGAGAGTAGCACAATACCGCTCGCAAGGAACATGATCGAGACAGAAGTAGAATTCACAGATCATCAAGCGACTGGAGGGATAGGAGTTTCCTTGGTATTTCATCCAAAGAGGTTGTAATACGGAGAAATACCCTCCCTCCAGCCGTCCAAGAAGATACTGCTCGTTTTTCCTTTACCAGATTTCCAGCCCTTGCAAAGATTTGGGCATTCAGTTTCGTCAGATTTTCATTAATGCAGATCCTTGGTAAATTCTAAGAGGTATCACGCAGGATTTTACGTGATGCATAGACCATGCTCCTGACGTGGCTGTTGGCGAACTCGACAACCAACGGTCTGTGTTTGTGTAAGTGGTATTACTATAAAACGGCGGTCCTAAGTGTCCTAAGTTGGATTGATGAAAAGATTTCTTCCTAATTAGAAGCCGGATTGATGCAAAATTATTTTTACTTAAATGGAAGCTGGATAGATGAAAAATTCTTGCTTAAATTGGAGCTGGATTGATGAAAATATTCTTGCTTAAATGGAGGCTGGATTGATGAAAATATTCTTGCTTAAATGGAAGCTGGATTGATGAAAATATTCTTGCTCAAATGGAAGCTATATTGATGAAAATATTCTTGCTTAAATGGAAGCTGGATTGATGATAATATTCTTGCTCAAATGGAAGCTATATTGATGAAAATATTCTTACTTAAATGGAAGCTGGATTGAGGATAATATTCTTACTTAAATGGAAGCTGGATTGATGAAAATATTCTTGCTTAATATTCTTGCTTGGAGCTGGATGAAAAAAAGTTATTTAAATAGAAGTTGGATTAAACGCATTTTTGCCTAAATGGAAGAAAAGGGGGGAATTTTCCAGGTGGTTAATGTCCTAGGCTAAATCAGGGGGGAATTGTCCGGGGGGCTTGTCCGGGGGGTTTGTCCAGGGGGAAATGTCCGCGCCCCTTGGAATACAGCGGGTACACTATATTATCAATAGTCTAAAATAATCTTGAAAAAAAATCGATAAAGCTAATCGATCTGTCATACAAAAAACTTTATTGTACGCTTGCTAAACATAGGCATTGCCACAATCCTCCTTTTCTCATCACATCCCTCGTCATTTCAATTCTAAACATCACCCACCTTAGCCGTCCATATATCTGCCTGCCTGACTCTCTGGACTTGACCCGCTGCCTATCGATTTTGTTTTGATTGAGCGCCTGTGAATAAGCTGGTTCCCGCGACTTGGCTTTTGTGGGCGCTGTAGAAGTTTCGAGATTACGATTACGATTACGATATTATTTTGGTTATGGTGACCTGTCGCAAGGGTTCGTAAGCCATTCATGTGAGTAGAGCAAGGAGGAGATCCGACCGACGACTACAATTCGGCAGTGAGTTTGAACTCTACATCAGAATGCTTACAGTGCGAAAAAAATTTGCAATGAAGTGGTACAAATCAAATCAAGAAATCTCCTTCATTGGTATCCTGTCTACATCTCCAAATTGATTAGATACAGCTTTTGTAATTTTGATTTTAATTCTGGCCTTATAATAGTGGGAATGCTAGATAAATGTTTAAATGTATTCGCTAGATGACAGGCTAAACTTAAACTCACTCGAGATTGAGTTGAAACATTTTAATCGGTCGCCATTTTTGTCTGACGATGGCAAGATTTTACATAAATTCGAAAAAGGTTAGATTCTACAATTTTGCAAGGTTTTGTCTATAATTTTGTGGATAAAAGTGCATTTTAGCGTATTTAATTATTCGCCGTTGTATGGGTTTCCAAGTTTATCAGATATAAGTGGGATCGACGGAAAGTATTATATTAATAGTAGTCGGATTTAGTAAAATAATTTTTACTGAAATAAAGGTGGGATTCTTTAAAACAATGGTAAACGTGTATTTTAATATCTTAAATTATTTTCACGCTTATAATGGTACAAAAAGCGCCGTAAATTATTCCAAACAGCGTACATTTGACCAACTCATGGAAAAGCATACTTAAAATATGTCGAGAACAAGAATATTGACAGAAAATATGTTTTTAAAATGTCAAATTCCCCATGCGAAATCGCGGTCATTGTGACTAACCGCTCGGTAGGAAGTAAACAGTATGGCGGTCACAGATACACGCAAAATAGAGCGGCCTCAACTCCGGCGATCGATAGCCCAATGTTTCCGCGCGAAACATTGGGGTCCCGCTTCAGTCAGTGATGTTGTGTGAAGTAAGTAAGTAAGTGATGAAGGTATTTCTAGATCTGAAATAGAAGTCGGATTGATGAAAAAACGCTTAAGTAATGGAAGCTGGATGATGGTATTCTTATATTTGAAATAGAAGCGGGGCTGACGAAAATAACAGGCGAGAAACAGAAGCTGGGTTAATAAAAATATTATAGCTTAGATTGGAGCAGGATTGATGAAAATGTTGTTGATTAAATTAGAGCTGGATGGATAAGGATCTTCTTAATTAAATAGGAGCTGGATTGATTAAAATGTTTCCGATTAAATTGGAGTTGGATTGATGAAAAATAATCATTTTTGAAACAGAAGTTGGATTCATAAAACAGCTGATGCAATTGAAAAGCTGGACTTTTACTTACTTACTTATTTTTGCCTGCTGTCTTATTGCACCATTGACTATTAAGCGGAAACATTGGGCTATCGATCGCCGCAAGTCAGACCGCTCTATTTTGCGTCTATCTGGGACGGCCATATTGTTTATCTGCTACCGAGCGGTTAGTCACAATGACCGAAATCGCCGTTCGAATCGCCATTGAACAACAACAGTTGCCCGGAAGTTGGTATACTCGCACAAACCATCGACGTATATTGGTCCATGCGACTATAAATAACGTGTACGTCAAGACTTCGGTCCTAAGATCAAAATGAGGAATGGAAGCTGGATGAACGTATTTCTAGATCTGAAATAGAAGTGGGATTGATGAAAACACGCTTAAGTAATGGAAGCTGGATGATGGTATTCTTATATCTGAAATAGAAGCTGGGTTGACGAAAATAACGGGCGAGAAATAAAAGCTGGGTTAATAAAAATATTATAGCTTAAATTGGAGCTGGATTGATGAAAATGTTGTTGATTAAATTAGAGCTGGATGGATGAAAATGTTCTTGATTAAATTGGAGCTGGATGGATCAGGATCTTCTTAATTAAATAGGAACTGGATTGGTGAAAATGTTCCCGATTAAATTGGAGCTGGATTGATGAAAAATAATCACTATTGAAGCAGAAGTTGGATTCATAAAACAGGTGATGCAATTGAAAAAGCTGGACTTTTACTTACTTACTTATTTATTTTGCCTGCTGTGTTATTGCACACATGCCGCACGCAACTTCCGGAAAGGGTCAGAATTGAATAACAACTTCGATCGGCGGTTTGTTATGACCAAATATTATAAATTTTCAATCGATTTCCTTCTTTTTAACAAATTCTGAGTATAATAATAATACATCAGTTAGGCAATTTTAAGGCGCTTTTTGTGCCATTATAAGCGTGAAAATAATTTAAGATACTAAAATACACGTTTACCAAAAACAATCTTGCTTAAATCGAAGCTGGATAGATGGACAGTAATTTTTAATTAATTATAATTGATTTTGCTGAAAATTTATTCTTGCCAAAACAAGAGCATTACTGATAAAACTATTTTTTGCCGAATTCTTGCCTAAGCGGAAGCTGGATCGATGTGTAGCATGCCTGCCAAACTAGAAGTTGGATTGATTAAGAATAATGCTGCTGCAACGATCCAATAATTAAATAAGCTAAAATAAACTTTTACCATTTTGTGGAGACAGTATTAATGGCAGCTAGGACGACAAGGGGGAACGGACATTCCCCTGGACATTTCCCCCGGACATTTCCCCCTGGACGTTTCCCCCTACCCTAGGACATACCCCCCTGTATGCGGAAACCATTGCTTTCATCGTCTTCAACAATTTGAACCAGAATATTTTCATCAATCCACCTCCAATTTAAGCAAGAATATTTTCATCAATCTAGCTCCAATTTAAGCAAGAATATTTTCATCCATCCAGCTCCAATTTAAGCAAGAATATTTTCATCAATCCAGCGCCAATTTAAACCAGAATATTTTCATCAATCCAGCTCCAATTTAAGCAAGAATATTTTCATCAATCCAGCTCCAATTTAAACGAATATTTTCATCAATCCAGCTCCTATGTTTGTGCATTTTAAACGCATAGCTATTTAAGTGGATTCCCTAGCATTTACTTCAAAGGAATCGTTGTAAAAGTTTCAGATTTAATTATACAGGCCTAGGCGTAGGTCTAGAATTCAGGGTAGGACGTGTATGGTCATTTGAGGTGGTATGCACAGAAGGGGGGAAATGTCCGGGGGGTAAATGTGCCTAGTCGAAATCAAGGGTGGAAACGTCCAGTGGGGAAATGTCCAGGGGGGAAATGTCCGGGAAGGGGGAAATGTCCTACATCCGACGACAAGGGAGTTGGTGATATTGATGGACTAAGCAGTTTTGCTCAGTTTATGGCTACATCGCTAGAAAGTCAATCATTCGAACTATGGGCAACTACACCGTGATTAAAAAAAGTAAGCTGCATTGTTTTTCAAATATCTCTAATTCTTTATAACATATCACGCTAAAATTTTCCAAATATTTAGAGAATTGGACAAAGAATATTACTTTTTCAAATCACGGTGTAGATGACTGTTGACGCAGTCCCTTGTCGTGCAGTGTGTAAGTTATTCCACCTCATCAGGGCAGAATAGGTTTCTGAAGGAAGGGTTGACTTTGTCTGACTCGGTTTTCCGGGTTGCTCACCTGATACCAGACCTGTGGTGGTTGTTGAAAAGTTCTTTATTCTGCAAGTATATATAAAACTGTGGTAAACTTTGTAAACTATTCTGAAGATCTGAGATATGATTTAATATTAGCATTTTGATACTATTTACCAGCTTTATGACAAAATTTCATCGTAATAACTTGGGCGAGAAATTCCTTGTAAACAGAAAATTAAGTGCAGAGCTGAAACTGAAACTTTTGCTTTACTACCAACTTGTCACATAACTACAAAATGATAATGCTCACACAGTCTCATACTGTAGTGTAGAGGGAAGTAATAAAGTTATTTTCCATATTTTTAAAAGTACTTAAATTGAGATTTTTACTGTTATTTTGAGCAAGTACAATATTTGACCAACTAATTGACTCTAATCAGCTATTGTAGAGGGCAGTAATAGTTATTTTCTTTTTTTTTTAAGTATCTAAAATAAATTGTTACTTTTATTTTTGGCAGGTACATGAGGAAGATGGACAGTTTTTCTAAAGCTTCAAATTGCTACATTAACCTTCGTCAAACAAATTACACTGTATGTTTCTGTCTACAACATTCATGACTGTCAACTAATTCGTCTTCAGTTACAATCATACTATGCAATAGTGTAGAGGTGTGTTATATCACACAGTATGAATTGCTTCACTATTTCATCATAGACTTTCTTTCTGATTGGCTGATTTCTCACTTGACACAAAAGATGACCTCTAGTGACAGATGAAGCATTGATCCTTCTTGTTAGCAGTCAGAAAAAGAGTTAACATTATTGTGAGTCTGTACAATGCTCGTGCTGGAAGAACAATTACTGTAAAAGGTTTGCATAGGCAATTACTTTGGAACAAAGAACATGACTCCACTTCACAAAAGACACATTCCAGCATTTTCTACTAATGTCTCATTGCCAAGTCACATACGAACCAATTAAGACCACACAGATCTCAGTTATTTCAGAAACTATTTACTATTTGTGATCGCCTAAGAGGTTTTCCAAAAAAATTGTGAAATAACCAACTAAACGACCTGCCAGAAGGATGGCAAATGCGAGATTTGATTTGTGTGAAATGCAATACAAATGCCAGATATGTCCTAAATCATTTGATCAGGTTTCTAAAATGAAAAAGCACATGAAAAAACACACTGTAATGAAATCGTACAGTTGCCAGCTATGTCAGAAATCATTTAATGTAAGTGGTAGCCTGAAAAGGCACATGCAAAGCCATTCTGGGGAGAAATCATACAATTGCCAGCTATGTCAGAAATCATATAAAGAAAGTGGTTCACTGAAAAGGCACATGAGAATCCATACTGGCGAAAAACCATACAGTTGCCAGCTATGTCAAAAGTCGTTTAGTTTAAGTGGTCATTTGAAAAGGCACATGCGAATTCATACTGGAGAAAAAACATACAGTTGCCAGAAATGTCAAAAATCATTTAGGGAAGGTGATCATTTAAAAAGGCACATACGAATCCATACTGGAGATAAACCGTTCAATTGCCAGCTATGTCAAAAGTCATTTAGTGTAAGTTTTAATTTGAAAAGGCACATGCGAATTCATACTGGTGAGAAACCCTACTTGTGCCAGTTATGTCAGAAATCATTTAATTTAAGTTGTGGCCTGAAAACGCACATGAGAATTCATACTGGAGAGAAACCATACAGTTGCCAGGTATGTAAGAAATCATTTAATCAAAATGGTGACCTGAAAACGCACATGAGAATTCATACTGGAGAGAAGCCATACAGTTGCCAGATATGTAAGAAATCATTTAATGGAAGTGGTTTCCTGAAAACGCACATGAGAATTCATACTGGAGAGAAACCATACAGTTGTCAGCTGTGTAAGAAATCATTTAATCAAAATGGTGACCTGACAAAGCACATGAGACTTCATACTGGAGAGAAACCATACAGTTGTGAGATATGTAAAAAATCATTTTCTAGAAATTATTCTCTGAAGTATCACTTGGGAATCCATGCTGGAGAAAAACCATACAGGTGCCTGCTATGCCAGAAAGGATTTTCTCAATGTTGTTATTTGAAACGTCACATGAGAACCCACAGTGTTGAAAAACCGTACATTTGTGAGATTTGTAATGAGAAATTCAAACAAAGTGAAGGCTTAAAGCATCACCGAATGACTCATGCAGCTGAGAAGCAACACAGGCGGAATATGTCTTACTCCAAGAGTAATTTTTCATCAAAGCAGCTCAAATTACATGCACGAACTGAGTCACAGGATCTCAAAATTGGAAGTGATGTAATTGCTGACTTGTCTGACCGTTTTATCAGATTTAGTACTTTTGATTGTGTTGATAAACCAGATGAAGGTCTCTCAAGGAACACATGTCCGGATTCTCGTGAAAGTCTTCTGTCGAAAAATAAAGATATAGAATGCCTTTCTAGTAGTAAACTCAAATTGTCCATGGATGCAAATACGTGTTTTTCTAAATCTTTTGGATGTGGTATTTGTGACGAATTGCTTGAAACATGGGAGGAGTTTGTAGAGCATTGTTCTGGCCATGAATTGTTTCCACCTATTGACTTTGCTTTCTCACATGCACAGACTTTTTATTCGAATCCACATCAAACTGCCGCGAGTGAGGAACTTGCCCAAGGTCCCAACGCAGTGGCTTGAGATGGATACGAACCTGCAACCTTCTGGCTGTAAGGCAACGAACATACCCACTACACCACCGCGCCCCACAATGCATCTGCCATTCGGCCACATTTGCAGAATGAATAATGATCGGAAGATGAAGACACTATAGTGATCGGACGGATATTTGCGGAACACATCACTCCAGGAGCTGAGCCACATCGCTCTGGTCAGACAACGGTTTAAGAACTTAGTGAATATAACCTCGGACACTTAACATACGGACGACGATGAGCCTGTGGTTCATAATGACGATGACGAGGCATAGAAGCCAAGCTAAGCTAAAGAAAAACCCAGGCTGTTTTGATATGGTAAAACATGTTATTCGGGTATCACTGATACCAGGTAATAGAAAAGACTGTGGAAATCTAGAGAGTTGATTCCAAAATGCATGACCAATGAGGATGGTGAGACAGAATGCCTTTAACCATCTCAGTTAAATGTGGGAATCAGATTCTACGATTGCTATTTAGCCCCGATGAATGTTTAAACTGAGTCGAGTGAGAAAAATACGATCAGCGTGTTCCTCCACTTGCGCCACCTGACGAACGTCATGTCAATGACGACGTCAACGATTCAGGAGATCGCTAGGTGGCGATGAACGCTGGACAAACTGACGCTCTACTTAGACACCTTTAACGTGTATTTATGGATAATATAATTTCGTCTGTTCATGTCATATAGCTTTGATTCCGGATCTTCAAAACTAATAATTATCGCACGTAGAACCTTGCAGAGTCTCACTTGGGTTCACTATTATAATAGGAAAAGTTTTTCAATCTCCGCAATAGCAAGCAGTCAAGTACGTGTTATGAGTTTACGCATAGTCTTGTGGCAAGAGTGTTGGCATGTGAACAGATTGGCGGGGGAGTTAAAATCCACGGTTCATTAATAATTTATTGGTAAATGTCTAATCCACTTTCTGCCCAAAGCCAACTCAGATACAGTGCGAATATTTTAATTTGGATGGTCAATTTTGATAATAATTGTTCGCTTTATAACAAAATTTTCGACGAATTCTATTCGACTGTTTTTTTTTTATAGTTTTCAGTGGTTTCGCTGCATCTGTATTATGTTGAGTGTCGTTCATTTCTGTGTTTAAATGTGGAATTTATGGCTTTTTGACACGTTGAAAGAAGACCTTGAATGATCATAATTCGCATTAGATCGTTGCCACGATATGTGAGTCATAGAAAGTGTCAGATTAACTATTTTAAATTGTTGAGAAAATAAATATAAGTGAAATAATGAAGCTTCATTTAGACACCTTCGAAAGTATGTTTAAAATGCTATAAGTTTCTTTGTAATGGCATATTATGGTTTATACATTGTCTTAACAACCGTTAAATTTTCTGCCAATGGACGATCTTTGCCATCTAGTTTGTTTTCTAATTTTCTAATTTGAATTTTCTTTCTAATATTGTTTTTTTTCCTATTTCTGGCTAAGTTTATAATTTGCAATTTTTTCTAATTTTATTTATTTTTTCTAATTTCCCATCAAATGGTATAATAATATCAGCCATTGGTTGTTTTAAGTTCCTTAAAAGGATGCCATCATAGCAATTTAAACATTATGAGCCATCGTCTGGCTGCCTGAAATAATTATTAACAATCGAGAGTAAGGTCTCGTTATACACCTTTTAAAGGCTTCATTCAGACGTTATAATTAAAACAGATCACCAGCATTTACATGTAACATAGTAGTTTGTGTAAAAAATACGAAAGAGTTGACATTAACGGTACATGTACCTCACAGCGAAAACCACTGCAATACCCATTCTTTAATTTCAAGAATTTATATTGCACCTTCCAAGAGGCCACTCAGAGGCACTCCCAGTTCAACCACGATGCTACAAAAAGCACTCATGAGTCATACCTAGGTAAAAGGCGTGGTTCAAACGGGAGTCTATTTCAGGCTGTTCATCATAGTATGGAATGTTGGATACTGTGGTGCGCGTACCCCCAGGGGTACGCCAGGCCCCGGTAAGGGGTACGCGAAAAATTCTTTTTTTCTTTCTTTGAGTTTATGGACTTTGTGTCCATTTTTTTTTATAAGCAGTGATTTTTAGCATTGCAACATATAACAGCATCGTCATTTATTTCTTTCGCAGCATATAATAATTAGTCTCACATATACTATAATATTATACGGTAGTGCATACAACATATTTACGTTTGGGCCTTTTACTATAGGCCTACTTTTGAAACAAATAATAATTATACAAATGGTTGAAAGTACCAAAGCCAGAATATCTCAGCCTCTGGGTCTACTATAGAGCTCAAATAGCAGAGAGCTGAATTGGCCAAATGATTCATTTTTGGTCGAGCTTTCAATTATGTGATTCCTTTCAGCATGGCATAGCTGGATGAAACTGTTAACTATTCTTGCTATCAAAAACAAACATGGGGTAAATTTGCGTTTGAAATTGACAAAATTTAATATTAGACCAGATAATTATTGTAAATCTGTGCAAGTCTGAACAAGTCCACAGCTCTACAGGTTAGCTCTTTCCTCTTTCTTACATGGTTTATAGCACAATTTTTTCCTTTTAAATTTGTTGATAAGATTATATGATTTTGCATCCTATAGGGGAGTATAGGCTATAGCTAATGATCATCCATTCTTAAACACCTTTAACACAGATTATTCTTTTGCTTTTATATTGCGGTTGCGTAAGATCAACCGTTAGCTCCTGGTGTACAGATCGGCGATAACGGCCATTAGTTTAAATCTAATCTAATCTAATAAAACATTTGTGAAGAGCTTCTCAAAGCAGAGCTATTCAAAAGCGCTCTCAGCGTAATAGGCACATGAAACAAGAAGGTTAAAAGTGAAGAAAAACTAAAAAAATCGATGGAATTATAAATGTTAAACGTGAAGTCGACTTGATTGATTCCTACGTTCACAAGATGTCGCAATGCACTGAATTATAAGTATGTATTATAGACGCATTATACCAACGCTGTTTATTGCATGGCGACTATAATTATGCTCTCGTTACGAAACTATATTGATAGAATGAAACCGATGGTAAACGTGTAAATTAAGGTAATGTCGTCGATTTTGCGGCATTATTATTTTTAATCAATTTAACTCATGCAGTTTGCCAAAACCCTTCTCATCGATCCAACTTTTGTTTAGGCAAGAATACGTTTCATCAAGTAATCATTCACCCGCTTTTAAGTGAGCAACAGAACATCAATAAGTATGCCAAGATAATTTCTGTCGTAACAACGGTTCTTGTAATCATGATCGAGCTGTAGTACAGTGTAGTTGAAACTATGGATTATCAGATACCGGGTAGATTGTCATTTTTTCAACGTAAGGTTGTTGCCACTAAAAATAATTTTGTCCACAAAGCGTTCACAGACAAAGAAGATAATGATCATTTTCTCATATTGCCAGTTAAAACGGCCATAAAAGAGGAGGGCGACACTAATCATCTTTGCTGTGACACACTTTCGTGGTAAACTGTTTTCACCAAACAAATTGCATTTAGTTTTTAAAAAGATAGAAAATTACAATCGAATGGATTTTCACATACGACTCACATTCAGTTTGATATCTCACGTCTTAGAAACCTTTTACACGAACTGTTCAGAAACTATAAATCTCAAAACATCGGGCTCAGTTTGCGCCTTATTATGAATTAAGCATTTCAATAGTCGTTCACTGAATGCAGAAATGAAAACAATCGCAATAGCTGATCAAAATGCCAACATGATTTTTGACGGTTTTATTGTCTTTATTGTCTTTATCCTCTGCCTTTTACCACCTAGATCTTTGTATTTCTCTTTTGCTGGGTTCTATGGATTTGTATTTCAAGATCTAATTTTCTTTCTCAATGCCGCTTTTTTCGTAATAAAATTGTCCGGGGGGGTGATTGTCCGGGGGGCGAATTCGTAGACCATACAGTGATACGAGTACGAAGCCCTGTCTTACCGTAAACTCATTGAGATCTATTATTAGGTGAACCAATGACATCTGACCCAATTATACTGGCGCGTTGCAGAGCAAAGAAAGGTTCATTTAAGAGTAAGTAAGTTCGCAAGCTTTTAACTGATAACGCGTATACTTTGGCAAAAGTAGTGGAGAGCGGAAAATTCTGTATGACTGTTAAGTAGGCCTATCTAATGACGACACTAATCCTAACACTAACCCTAACCCTAACCTAACCCTAACCCTAACCCAAACCTTATCCTACTCGAACACACCAAGGTCTCCGATGCTGAAAATTTAATAATAAAGAACGCGAAAGTTAGCTATAATTACCTGTGCAAAGCGTTCGTCCATAGGCTACATGAGGTCATTTTGTGAGAAAGTCTAGCCTAATAGCCAAACCAGAAACGTTTTATATTGCAATTCGTCCAAAATCGTTTCACCTTCCGCACATGTTGAGTTGTTGACACTTTAACCCTCATAGGGTCACGATTTTTCCCAACCGATTTTGGTCACCGGGGGGTAAAAAAATACCCCCATTGTGACTCGCATGATTCTCATGATAAATTCCGATTTTTAAGTATAAAACTAAAAGAAGTTATTTATAGAAGGTTCGAGGAATGCACTGGAACCAAAGCAACATATGCAGCACTGCACGGAAATCAAAATGGCGGCCAAAATGGCGGCCAGAATCTTAAATGGCTATAAGTGAAGTTATGTATGCAATGAAAACATGATTTCAGAGTCTAAATCAACATTATCGAGGTCAAGGGATGCAATGGAACCAATGTCACATATGTGGTACCGCACGAAAATCAAAATGGCGGACAAAATGGCGGCCAGAATATTAAAATGGCTATTAGTGAAGTCATATGTGCAATGGAAATATGATCTCAGGGTCTAAACCAGCATTTTCGAGGTCAAGGAATGCGATGGAACCAATTTCACTTATATTGCACTGCAAGGAAACCACAATTGGGAAAAATGGCGGCCAGATTGCTGCAGACAATTTCATTTAATCATCCTAATTTTATGACACCAAAACGATTTCTATTATAGGCCTAATGTCCAGATACTGATAAAAAGACATTTTAACAGCAAGACACTCATGTGTACAGCATGCATAATGCTATGTTTAAAAATTCCTGAGTAAAATAGCTAGGACGTGGTACATTTGCGTACTTTTTTGCTGATTTGGGTGCACGAATAACTAATGAAACTGGATGAATTCTGTGCATAAAACATATTTAGGAAAAGTCATAGAAGCGATTTCTTCAACTATTTTCCGGGATTAAAATTTCCGTGAAAAACCGAGATGGGGGTATTTTTTTACCCCCCGGTGACCCTATAAGGGTTAAGAAAGGGATGGTGACATTGGTGAGACAGCGTAAGTTGATGGTTGGGGTAAAAATAGATTCTAAAATCTGTTTGAGTTTTACAGGGAAGTTTAACAGGGAAGTGAAGGCTTCGTACTCGTATCACTGTATGGTCTACGAACTCGCGTCCGGGGGGTTTGTCCGGGGGTTTTGTCCAGGGGGAGAAATGTCCGCGCCCCCGATTTAACACAGGTATTTTAGCCAAACTGACACTCCACACTCTGAACTTCTCTGAAGTCGATCCATGTTGAGACAATTCGGATGCATAATAATATTTTTCGGCTTGCAATTTAACTTTCTGAAATTTGTTAAATTTGATTAGAAACTGGATAGGGGAGCTTGAATAGTTCGGTTTTCAGTCGTGACTGGAAAGCAGCAGAGGAGAGTGCCCGACCCAACGTCGTCCATTCAGTGGCGTAACAACCATATAACGAAGGTGGACAAAATCCACGGGCCCCCGAGGTTCAAAGGGCCCCCAAGAGTTGTAACTAAAAAATCCACGTTGATCTACTTTTCCATTTATTGAGTTTCAGACTGCAATCTGCAGTCTGAACTAAAGCCTGTATAATTATGACGGCTGTTTCAATATACATAATGATACGCTTTGTTCTCAGATGCATGTAGGGAATGATGTACGTGTTCCTGCTTGGGGTCAAATACTGACACATTCTGCGACCCCTGAAGTTCTATACACAGACACCACACATAGGCCAACAACCCCTACATGCATTTGAGGCAGCGTGAGGCAGGTGGTTGGAAGACTGACACATAAACGAATGTATAGACGAAGGTATCTAACAGGAGTCAGGCAGTCAGATGAACAGAATCAAGCGGACAACCAGGCTGACCCAGCGGTTCAACATAACAGGTTATCCATAGTGTATGCCAGAGACTTCAGAATAATTTAGGTCACTGCACCCTGCATCTGTTCCCCTTCCCATCACCACAAGCCTTAGAATTGGAAAGATATATCTCTCGTCAGATTAGTCTTCCAAACACATTAAGGTTCTCATGCGTGACAGGGTTTGCAGTTATTCCTCCTATAATATCAAATTTCTGGCACCTCAATCTGAACCCACGGACCTCCGTCGCATATCCAAATCAAGCTGTATACAGTCACACAGTGTATAGGCTGCAGGCATATAGTAGGTTACACAGTAATATACATGTATATGCGTAAGGCATTTCAGGCTAATGAGAATTACAATTTTGAGTCTTTTGGAATAACGCTGCGTTTTATTTAGCATCAGCATCCAATGATAATTAATTAAGGTTTTGAGAAAATTGAACAGTTCGTTTATGGCCGTTAGCTTATCTAAGAGGGCTAATAGGCTCAGATAGCAGCAACGATAAAAAAAAATATAGACCTACAAACGAGAATTGAATGGGCCTCACAGGCATTTTGGAATGATGATCAGAGAATGCCAAGACAACAAAATATACGAGACGATTCAACCGATTTTCAGATGCAGACCAGAATGCTAAACAATGCGAAAACAGGATGAGAAAAGAATTCTTGCTGCAGAAATGAGTTGATTGCAGGAATTTCAAGACCACAGAACATAAGAAACTATGACATTAGACAGCATTAAGAATCGAAGCAACTCTGCTAAACAAGTCGTTCAACGACTGTTTGAACATGTAGCCTATAGAGAGAGAAGGCCAATTGCCCGAATAGAATTCCACTCAATTGCAATGGGTATAGGCCTATACATGAAGAAAAGAAATAAAAGAAATAAAGGCATACCAAGACTACTCTGGATAGAAAATAATTAAAAAGGAGGACGTAATATCAATTGACTTGACAAATGAACACGAGGCAATGGATGTCATTTATTCGTACCCATCACCGCCAACAATACTGGCTGCAGGCGTCAAGAATTGATGGCGGTTATAATCATTCGTTTGCTGTTAATCCTAAACGAGACTTAACACCATCACCCTTGAAAAAAAACTGGAGGTGAGGAAAGTGACTTAATTTATCTTGGCCATTTTCTCTTCTGCCTAAGACTGACTTATTTACCATATCTTACGGCAGTGGCGTAGCCAAGGGGTTTCGGGGGTTAAACCCCCATTGGCTTAAGAAAAAGTTTTTTTATCCGCTTAAATAAGAAAAGAAAAATATCTTGTAGTAACAATTGTTTTTTTCTTAATTTATTCCCATTGTTGCTTTATTCCCTTTTTATTTACTGTAATACTGTTGGGTTGGTATCAGGAAGGGCATCCAGCCAGGCCATAAAACCCTCAACCCCCTACCCCATCATAAATTCCTGGCTACGCCACTGTCTTACGGGCACACTTTCCTTCCACTATTGCCTCGACTTCTTGAATCCAATTGCCACGTAGCCTAGAGGCTAAATTGGCAAATGTACGGTATTTCAATATATGCATTCAGGCCCTAGGCCTAACTTATACTGTTTTATTGATTTCTCTTGAACTATTAATGTGCCTTAAATTACGGATTATTGACTACATATATAGCGTTTAATATTCTATTTTAATCTAACTGCAGTTTATAGCGATTTCACAATTTTCACTCTTTGGCGTCGTTAATACAATCATGTAGGTAGGCCTATACAGGGGCCCCCGAGCTTCATTGTCCACGGGCCCCCGGCTAGGTTGTTACGCCACTGCGTCCATTGGACAGTGAGTTTTAAGGTTGCTCTGCTGCTCGACTTATTGGTCATAAATAATTATTATTCCAGGATTTGCCTCGATTTCTGCTTACATGCGTGATGTTTTGGGTTTACTATCAATACCGCGCACACAATAGCCTACCGCGCGCACAATACCGCGCACACAATACCGCGCACCTTCAATACCGCGAACGATCGTTACCGCGCACGACCGTTACCGCGTTTGTTTGCGAATTTGTTCGATCCAGCTTCTATTTCATACTCATAAATATCTTCATCCAACTTCTATTTCCCGCTCGTTATTTTCGTCAATCCAGCTTCTATTTCAGACATAGAAATACCTTCATCCAGCTCTTATTTCTCATACTTTATTTTTGTCATTCGAGCTTCTATTTCAACTGTAAAAAACCATCATCCAGATTCCAATTCTCTTGCGTTTTTCTTCAATCCAACCTCCATTCCACCTGTAAAAAAAACTGTCATCCAGCTTCTATTTCTCAATGCGTCACAATCGGATTGACGAAAATAAGGCATGACAAATAAAAGCTGGATGAAGGTATTTATAGGTCCGAAATAGAAGCGGAATTGACGAAAATAAAGCATGAGAAATGTAAGCTGGATGAGAGTATTTTTATATATGAAATAGAAACTGGATTGACGAGAATAACGAGCGAGAAATAGAAGCTTGATGAACTGAACATGTGCACCCTGGTACGATAAAATACGGAGATTGAACAAATTCGCACACACACGCGGTAACGGTCGTGCGCGGTAACGATCGTGCTCCGTATTGAAGGTGCGCGGTATTGAAAATCGCGGTATTGTGTGCGCGGTATTGACCGGATACCGATGTTTTGCATTGGCTTCCAGTCTCGCAGCGCATCTAGTACAGAATAGCAGCACTTGTTTGGCGGTGCCTCACTTGTAGTGCTCCATCCTACATATCTGATATGTCTCCCTGTCTCTGACATAGCCTCCCGGCGAGCTTTACGCTCTTCGGCCAATGGGGAGCTGCTGGTCCATCGAACCCGCTCAACTGCCAGACAGCGTCGAGCCTTCTCGGTTGTCGGCCCGTCCACATGGACTCCTTCTTACTACCTCAGCATAATTTGCCTGCTTTCTACCAGTTGATCAAGACCAATCTTTTTAGCTGTGGATGGACTGGGAGCACCTCTGAGTAGACTTCTTGAAGGGGCGCTGTATAAGTTTTTGGAATGAATGAATGAATCCCATTCCAGACCAGAGGGCCAGCCACAGAGAAAGTGTGTCGCTGCCTTGTAGAAATACAGGCATAGGTACTGGTTGTACTGCCAAGAAGTTTGCCTTGTTCAGAGAAGCAAAGGGAACTACAGTAACAGTTATCTGAATCGATGAAAGTTGGGGAATAAAATGATTCAGACTACTCACAGACGCTGTACGATTCAATTACGCCTATACCCCTGCATGTTGTTCATATACTGTTTTGAGAATGACTGTAAAGACACTTCAGAGTCTTGGCTTCCATGATGATGGCATGGCAATACTAATAATTATGATCATGATAGTGAAGACTAAACTAACATTACTTTATTAAAAAATCTGTGTGCTTATTAGTTCGTCACCAATGTAAAACCAATGTGAACAAACTATGGTCACTTTTACGACATTCATCGAATTAGGTCATAAATTCTACAAGAGAATTTGTGGTTGTACAATCAGCCTAAGCAGAGGTCTATCACAAATTTCACCATCAAAAACAATAGAATATTAATTTATTTCAAATATGTGACTATCCGTGATTACACATTATCTTTAATAATGACCATGCAACGTCCACTACTTAACTAGGAATACATTAACCTAATTATCTCAATTATTTAATACATCACGAATGCAGCAGGGTAAATGATATCAAGTCTAAAATAGTCCAACAAATTTATATGAAGATAATAATTCTGTGAAAGAAAATACGTTGCTGCAACTTTGGCAAAACACATCATAACATTTCGTTTTTTGACCTACAGCAGTAGCCTACTACAGCCTAAAATGTTGCGAAAAGAAGGCAATGTTTTAGATAATTATGTGGTGAGTTTGAAATATACATAAGAATGTTTATTGTCCAAAAAATCTGCTATGAAAGTGATACAAATCAATCAATCATTCAATGTGGTCGGATGCATGTATCCAAGACCTCCAATAGCATATCTTCTTCATCGCCAATTACAATAATTCTTTTCAACGTTGAGTGTATGCAATACTAAGTGGGCAGAAGTCAGCAGCAATGTCGTCAGGCGGAGAAAATCGATGACCAGAACAATGTTCGAGAAATTCCTTCTCTTTTTCAAACAATTCATCACATATACCACATCCAAAAGATTTCGACAAAGACGTTTCTGCTTCCACCTTGGCAGTAGACAGACTTTCTCCAACGTCAACTTTCGGCAAAAGACCAACAGGTCCAACAGGATATGGATTCGTTGACAAATGTTCATTTGGTTTATCAGTTACACATTCTAAATGACAGAAAACGATCAGACAAAGTAGTAACAACGTCATTTCCAATTTTAAGATCCTGCGACAGAGTTCTTGCATGGATCTTAAACTCCTTTCTGCTCTTCTTAAAAGACAAAATGCGTCTGTGTTGCAGATCAGCTACATGAACCATTCTGTGTTTCTTTAGTTGTCCACATTGTGTGAAACTTGCATTGCAAACCTCACATATGAATGGTTTTTCTCCAGTATGAATTATCATGTGCGTTTTCAAAGTACTACCGTCACTAAACGACTTTTGACATATTTGGCAACTGAATGGTTTTTCTCCAGTATGGATTCGAATGTGCATTTTCAAATGACCACCTTGACTAAATGACTTTTGACATAGTTGACAATTGAATGGTTTTTCTCCAGTATGGATTCGCATGTGCGTCTTAAAATGACCACCTAAACTAAAAGACTTTTGACATAGTTGGCAACTGTATGGCTTCTCTCCAGTATGGATTCGCATGTGTCTTTTCAAAGCACAACCTTCACTAAATGACTTTTGACATAGTTGGCAACTGAATGGTTTTTCTCCAGTATGAATTCTCATGTGCGTTTTCAAAGTACCACCTTCACTAAATGACTTATGACATAGCTGGCAACTGAATGGTTTTTCTCCAGTATGGATTCTCATGTGCATTTTCAAATGACCACTTACACTAAATGACTTTTGACATAGTTGGCAATTGAATGGTTTTTCTCCAGTATGAATTCGCATGTGCGTCTTAAAATGACCACCTAAACTAAAACACTTTTGACATAGTTGGCAACTGTATGGCTTCTCTCCAGTATGGATTCTCATGTGCATTTTCAGGTTATCAACAGACTTAAATGATTTCTGACATACCTGGCAAATGTATGGTTTTTCACAAGTATGGATTAGCATGTGCCTTTTCAGGTAACAACTGTGAGAAAATGATTTCTGACATAACTGGCACCAGTATGATTTATCTTCGGTATGGATTCTCATGTGCTTTTTCAGATTACCATTTCCACTAAATGATTTCTGACATATCTGGCAACTGTATTGAATTCCTTCCATATCAATTCTCATATTTGCCATCAGTCTACGGGTTTAATCGATTACTTCACAATTTTCATCAGTTTCTGTTCATTGAAGAACTCTTAGATTATCACAACTAGACTACCAGACTAAGTATGTGGTCTTTGAAATAATTAAGCTCTGTGTGCTTCTACAATCGCCATATGCTACTATATTAGTCAAAGATGAAATATGGCTATTGTGAAGCTGACTTCTGTTATTCACTGCAAAGCAATTGTCTGTAAACAAGCTTTTGCAATAAATGTTGCTCCAATGCATGCACTGTCGTGTTCATCACAGTAATGTCGACTTCATTTCAGATGCTCACCTTTTTGTATCATCGTGGCTGAACTTAGAGCGTGCATCTGAGTAAGTTACTTGAAATGGTGTTATGTAAATTCTTTAAATGAATGTTTAGCAATGAGATTTTTATTCATATTGAAAATTTCTAACATAAGAGTTAGATTAAACTGTATCGTTTTTTGCGTATCCTGCTTCCATCCTAGTGTCTTCAGGAAATTTATCGTAATTATAGCGTATGAAGGAAATATGTAAAAGGTGTCTGTATGACGTCACATTATAATATAAAATAGAAAATCGTCGATGTCCTATAATAATAATTATTCCTTTTCAAAAATAATAGTATTCGTGAATATACGCAGATGATAAGTTCATGTGTGTTTCAATGCGTCACCGGCCTATAATCATCATCACCACCACCACCACCATCATCGTCATCACCATCATCATCATCATCGTCATCACCATCATCATCATCATCGTCATCATCATCACCATCATCATCATCATCATCATCATCACCACCACCACCACCATCATCGTCATCACCATCATCATCATCATCGTCATCACCATCATCATCATCATCGTCATCATCATCACCATCATCATCATCATCATCATCATCACCATCATCATCATCATCATCATCATCATCATCATCATCATCGTCATCGTCATCATCTTCATCATCATCATCACCATCATCATCATCATCACCATCACCATCGTCATCGTCATCATCATCACCATCATCATCATCATCATCACCATCATCATCATCATCATCATCATCATCGTCATCGTCATCGTCATCGTCATCGTCATCGTCATCATCATCATCATCATCGTCATCGTCATCGTCATCGTCATCGTCATCATCATCATCATCATCATCACCATCATCATCATCATCACCATCATCATCATCATCGTCATCGTCATCATCTTCATCATCATCATCACCATCATCATCATCATCACCATCGTCATCGTCATCATCATCACCATCATCATCATCATCATCACCATCATCATCATCATCATCATCATCATCGTCATCGTCATCGTCATCGTCATCGTCATCATCATCATCATCATCATCATCATCACCATCATCATCATCATCACCATCATCGTTATCGTCATCGTCATCGTCATCGTCATCATCATCATCATCATCATCATCACCATCACCATCATCATCATCATCATCATCATCATCATCATCATCGTCATCGTCATCGGTCATCGTCATCGTCATCATCATCATCATCATCATCATCATCACCATCATCATCATCATCACCATCATCATCGTCATCGTCATCGTCATCATCATCATCATCACCATCATCATCATCATCATCATCACCATCATCATCATCATCATCATCATCATCATCATCATCATCATCATCGTCATCGTCATCATCATCATCATCATCATCATCACCATCATCATCATCATCACCATCGTCATCGTCATCATCATCATCATCATCATCATCATCATCATCATCACCATCATCATCATCATCATCATCATCATCATCATCGTCGTCATCGTCATCATCATCATCATCATCGTCATCGTCATCATCATCATCATCATCGTCATCGTCATCACCATTATCACCATCGTCACCGTCATCGTCGTCGTCATCGTCGTTGTCGCAATCATCATCTTGTCAATGATAATGTAAATTGTTTTAAAACTTTGGTGGACTGCGATGGGCCATTGACCGTAAAGAAGGAAAGACCTGTATTTGGAATGCGTACTTAATAAGTGTGATGTGATATTTGCTGTATGTATATAATTATAAGAATTAAAAGAATCCGACGATGTTTATCCTTACTAGCGGTTATCACGACATGTCTTTTTCATCTTTCAATTAATTGCAGTGACCACTAGACCGGTGACCAATTGTCCGGTGGTCAATCGTCCGGTGGTCAATCGTCCGGTGATCAATCGTCCGGTCATCGATCGTCCGGTGATCAATCGTCCGGTGATCAATCGTCCGGTGATCAATCGTCCGGTGATCAATCGTCCGGTGATCAATCGTCCGGTGATCAAACGTCCGAAATGATCAATCGTCCTCGAACCGTCGCTTTGTTGATCCTATAATTGTCGCCAATAACGAACAGGAAGTTGATCGCAAACATCGTATAACTTTCACATCATTTCCCTGCTAACCCAAGGAAAGTGAATCCCGAGGGTTGTAAATTTAAGAAAATCCTTCTCTTAATTTTTAACGTTTTAGTCACCAGATATCAGTCAGTCATGGTGACGCGAGATGTCTATCGATACAGATACAATAATAATCAAAGGATGGAGATCGATTATCAGCAGATTTTAGTTATGTTTTAATCATCTATTTGATCGGAATTTAGCGGCAACAAAGCATTTGACAATTTTTTGGCATATTACAGCATTTTCATATCTTTACTAGCTCTACGTTCAGTATGACACGGATAATTATTTGTCGTTATGAATCGAGCTGTTGCTGTGGCGGAATTGTACATAATAGGACAATGTGCTTTTTTCTCAAATGTTATTTACAATGGATGGATGGATCCAGATTTGACGAGGGCTTATGACAACAGAGACAGGTGCCGTCGAAAAATGTGTTTGGCATAATACAGATCGCTGTTGATAAATTTACTTGTCCATCTAAAACCTGTTAAAGGTGTAGCCTATGGCGTTCACAATTATAGGTTTGTTGAAGTTTATGGAAACTGTGTGACGGTAAAGTTAATTATTGTCCACCTCCCAATTTCTTCAATCTTGAGGCATGCACTGACAAGATGCAGATGTTGCGGGGTTGTACAATGTATATGGAATAAAGTGGGTCTTTAGTCACGCAATATTAGCTATGAAGGTTACTGCTCTATTTAGAAAGTCTAAAAATATGTCTTAGAGGTGTTTAAAATAAGTGTTCTGCACAGCCATAGTTTATTCTGATGCTGCCGATGTTGCTCTCCTAAAACAAATCCTCGTTGTCTCTCTTCTCACCGTTGTCATTTCTGTTCATAAGATTGACTGTAGCTCTCTTCGTTGCCACTGTATTGTCTTATTGAACGCATTGGCCGAAATAAATTACTCTATTATATTATCTGGAGAAATGTGTTTTTAAGGTGTCGAATACGATAACTGTTTTATTCATTGGTTAGCGACATCTTGTGGCTATTAATGACGAATAGATCGACATTAATATTGCGTTACAATTAAATCCTTTGAGCATTTTGTGCTGGTCGTTTGTAGAGGCAGTTTGAGTGGTAATAGTGAAGTTACCTATAATTATCAGGATGCTCATGAAGACAGTTGAATGTGAAGTTGTGGTAATTCAAGTCCATACGAATCGGGTTCTTTTACTTGTAAACGATCGAAGCGATTTGGAGCAGTATATGTGTAGGATTGACACTCGTCATTTCATTAGCCTACTTCCGTTTTGAATAGCAATGTCTAGCCTCTCTTCATTTACCTACAGGTGACGGCTTAAAAAGTGGGACTGACGGATAGACGGTAGCTCCTACCAAAGGAAACGGACTATTGGACGTTTTATCCTATCGGGTAGGCCCTAGTCTTAATTTCCATATTCTCGTCGTGTGAGCATTTAACACACCATCTTCAGTTATCTCTACATCCGCTTATCTTCCAGAACTGACAGGATATAAAAAAATCACATTCCAGTCGCACTTCAAAATCAAAGGAATGCCATTCCTATTCAACTCCCACTTCTTCCTCGATTCGCTAACTACATACATACATACATACATACATACATACATACATACATACATACATACATACATACATACATAAATACATACATACATACATACATACATACATACATACATACATACATACATACATACATACATACATACATACATACATACATACATACAGTGTTTCCAGTGTCTTTTTCTTCATTTTGAGCAGCTAATACTGATCTAACCAACACCATCTGACGAATGGAAGGTCGATTTGACTCCCGCGTCCGTGATATCTTTGTCCCAGTGTGTTAGCCATTGCCCTAAACCATCCATGCAGGGCTTAATGGTAGATTATGACAATATAGCCATCAGCGATCATCTTGGCATTTGATCAAAAGTATCTCTATAAGTATTGATTGTTTGGCGTGTTTGCAAGATTGTACTACCGTGTGAGGGCCTATGAAAGATGTTCATCTCGCTATAGGCTAGAGGTTTTCATTAAGAAAAAAGTGAAACTCTGAGCAAATAATAGGCCTACTTGTAAACTGAATGAAGTTTTCCGTAGTTCAAGTAGAGTCAACGTAAAACCCGGGCAATGCTGTAAGGGCTAAGAACTCAATTGGACAGCTTTCTAATTCGACACCTTTAAGACGCTTTATCAAACGTTATAAATAAGTCACGTCGTAATCGATTATTGCTTTCTACGATCTTTTCCCTCTAATTAGTTTATTCCCTAACTGCCGTGTTGCTGGCGATGCAATCTCCAAGACTTAGTGTAGACACAAAAGAGAGGAGGTTATGTCAACGGAATATTGCAGCTTCAATAATTGGAAATCAACGATATTAGGCTGCTTCATTTTAACATGTTCTTCAGCAGCCACATTAAATCGCTTAATTGTGTAATATCAGTAAACGATCGCTGTTCAATATAGACACCTTTAATAAATGACTTCACTTTATTACAATTAGCCGCGTTCTTGAACTGTTTGTCCGAATCACTAACAGAACGAACCTGTAAGCTAAATATCACTTCTAATTCGATGCAAACATTCAAAGACATAATTATTGTTGCATCAATTCTTATTGACGGCGACAGAATATTTTTTGGTTAAGTCTCGCAATTCTTGTATAATATTATAAGTTGTAGTAGTGTAAGTGAGTAAGCTTAAAACACTTTAATAGATGCATACAGACTTTAAATTAACGACAACCTATGACAACAAAAGTCTTCGGCAGGAATTATTGTAGCATATTATGACAAATCCAAGGACGCAGATATCTTTCGTTGGTACGTGATATTCCTCTTAATATAATACGTACGCCGTTAACGATACTCTTATTTGTTTGACAAAATTAATTACAGCGGCATGCGAACTTTCACAGATCAATTCTGCTCTGGCATCCACAGAATCAAAGTCGTTAGTCGTTTTACAATAATATTGTAAATGAAAGATTATTTTTGAATTTATTTAAACGCTGTCGAGAATTTCATTTCTACACAGCATTAGGCTATAAAGGCTTGGGACTGGCACTGGCAGGGTGCAACCATTGGGGGAGTTCGGTCATGCAGAGATATAACGCAGTGATCGTTTTATTTCAGCCGACATCAAAGAGACCATACGGTCTTCGGCCCAGACTTAACGACTTTGTGTTGCCATGAAAGGATTAAAGGAATTTCATAGTTAAAGCCTGTTTATGAAAAAGTAAATCTAGTCAATGACGTGAATTGCAAATAAATTACAAATAGCCAACCATGCAAGAATCGACATAGAACATTGGTCTACCTAAAAAATCTTCCTACAAGCGCCTGTTGACTGTCTGTTTGTATCCTGTCTCCGTTGTAACTGGTATGTGCAGCTCATCTGCATAAAGTTGAGGACAATGTGTCATTTGTGGGGTTGATTTGTTGGAAGGATATAACATAATACTGCTGTAACATGTCAAGTCAATAATTAACCATCCTAAAGCGTACGTTTCCCACAAATAATACGAAAAGAATTATAGTAGAATTACACAAACCATGTTTGGAATTAGAGCAGAATCTTCCCATAATATGATTTTGCAAAATTGTCACACGAACAAAATGGCGAGCGATTGAAGTTTTTACAACGGTTACGAGTGAGCTTGAGCCTTTGAAAGTGCATCCCGACATCTTGCGAATATAAATATAACATTTTATTTTAGCTACGAAGTTTGGCAGCTGCTAATAAAAAATCTTCAATCATGCTATTCATAGAGCACAGCTTTTTACAATTATTTTGAATATAAATTGTTTTGTGCCGTAGACAATAGGCAAAGGTTTCAAAATACCCCCCCGTAAACATTGCCCCCCGGTAACTTGAAACCGGTTTAAGATTACCGGGAGATAGGATAAAACCAGTGTCAAGATACCTCTGGAGGTAATTTGAAACCGGTTTCATTCTATTCCCTACGGTTTCAGGTTACCCCCACTAAAACAGTTATTTAATTGCGTCCGTTTAGATATTTCGCCTATGGATAACCTTCATCCAGCTTCCCGTTCACATATAGAGAACCTTCATCCAGCTTCCATTTCTCTAGCGTTGTTTTCGTCAATCCAGCTTCCATTTCACCTATAGAGAACATTAATCTAGCTTCCATTTCACCTATAAGAGAACACGCGGGTATACATATAAATGCGACTGATTGTGTAGCCTACTTTGTTTGAAGATCAGCCATTCTAACGGCATGTGCTGTGATACGGCGCCATGGACATTGTCGTCATCATCATCATTTAACATTATTTTCTAATAAGTCTAAAGCAGTAAAAGCCGTCTGCTCTCCAGAACATTGCCACCGCACCATGAACTGTTTTGAGAATGACGGTAATGACACTTCAGAGTCTTGGCTTCATTGATGGCTTCATTGATGATGGCACGGCAATAATAATGGCCTAATTGCGATCATGATAGTGAAGATTAAGATAATACTATTTTATTTTAAAAAATCCGTGCGTTTATTAGTTCGTCACCAATGTAAAACTAATGTGACCAAACTATGGTCGCTTTTATGACATTCATAGGATTGGGTCCTCATAAATTCTACAAGACTTTGTGATTGTAGAATTAGCCAAAGCAGAGGTCTATCACAAATTTCATCATCAAATACAATAAAACACTAACTATTTCGAATATGTGACTATCCGTGATTACACGATAAATCTTTAATAATGACTATGCCACGTCCACTACTTAACTAGGAATACAACAAGCTAATTAGGCCAATTATTTAGTACATCACGAATGCAGCAGGTATATAATATCAAGTCTATAATAGTCTAAACAATTGAACATAATAACTCTGTGAAACAAAATACGTTGCTGCACCTTTAGCAAAATACACCATAACATTTCGTTTTGGTGACCTGCAGCAGTAGCCTAGAACAGCCTTAAACGTTGTGAAAAGAAGGCATTGCCCTAGATAATTATGTAGTGAGTTTGAAATCTATACCAGAATGCTTATTGTCAAAAAATCTGCAATGAAAGTGGTACAAATCAATCATTCAATGTGGCCTGATGCATGTATCCTCCAATAGCATATCTTCTACATCTCCAATTACAATAATTCTGTTCAACACTGATTGTGTGCGATACCAGAAGTCAGCAGAGAAGTCGTTAGACGGAGAAAATCGATGACCAGAACAATGCTCTAGAAATTCTTTCACTTTTTCTAGCAATTCATCACATACACAAAAGATTTCGACAAAGACGTTTCTGCATCCACTTTGCAAGTAGACAGACTTTCTTCAACGTCAACTTTCGGCAAAAGACCAACAAGTCCACTAGGATGCGGATATATGTTCATTGACAAATTTTCATTTGTTTTATCAGTTACGCCTTCAGTACTATATGAGAGAAAACGATCAGACAAGTTATCAACAACTTCACTTCCAATTTTAAGATCCTGTGACAGAGTTCTTGCATGGAGATTAAACTCTTTTGATGAAAAACTCTTCTTGGAAAAAGACAAATTGCGTCTGTTTGGCTTCTCTGGTCCATGAGTTATTCTATGTTTCTTTAGTTGGAAACATCGCATGAAACCTGCATTGCAAACCTCACAAATGAATGGCTTTTCACCACTATGAGTTGCCACGAGTTCTTTCAGATCCATGTTCTTGGCAAATGATTTCTGACACAAGTCAGGCGCCTCAGCAGTATGGATTCTCATGTGCCTTTTCAAAGTACCACCTTCACTAAATAACTTTTGACATATTTGGCAAATGAATGGTTTTTCTCCAGTATGGATTCTCATGTGCTTTTTCAAATGACCACCTACACTAAATGACTTTTGACATAGCTGGCAATTGAATGGTTTTTCGCCAGTATGGATTCGCATGTGCGTTTTCAAATGACCACCTACACTAAATGACTTTTGACATAGTTGGCAACTGTATGGTTTTTCTCCAGTGTGGATTCGCATGTGTCTTTTCAAATCACTACCTTCACTAAATGACTTTTGACAAATTTGGCAACTGAATGGCTTTTCTCCAGTATGGATTCTCATGTGCATTTTAAAAGTACCACCTTCACTAAATGACTATTGACATATTTGGCAATTGAACGGTCTTTCTCCAGTATGGATTCTCATGTGTGTTTTCAAATTACCACCATAACTAAATGACTTTTGACATAGTTGACAGCTGAATGGTTTTTCTCCAGTATGGATTCTCACATGCTTTTTCAAAGTGTCACCTTCACTAAATGACTTTTGGCATAGTTGGCAACTGAATGGTTTTTCTCCAGTATGGACACTCATGTGCCTTTTCAAATGACCACCTTCACTAAATGACTTTTGACATCTTTGGCAACTGAATGGTTTTTCTCCAGTATGGACACTCATGTGCCTTTTCAAATGACCACCTACACTAAATGACTTTTGACATAGCTGGCAATTGAATGGTTTTTCGCCAGTATGGATTCGCATGTGCGTTTTCAAATGACCACCTACACTAAATGACTTTTGACATAGTTGGCAACTGTATGGTTTCTCTCCAGTATGGATTCGCATGTGCATTTTCAAAGAACCACCTTCATTAAATGACTTTTGACATAGCTGACAACTGTATGATTTTTCACCAGTGTGGGTTCTCATGTGAATTTTCAAAGTACCACCTTCACTAAATGACTTTTGACATAGTTGGCAACTGTATGGTTTCTCTCCAGTATGGATTCTCATGTGCCTTTTCAGGTCAAAACCGCGACAAAATGATTTCTCACATAACTGGCACCAGAATGAATTATCTCCAGTATGATTTCTGATGTGCTTTTTCAGATTACTATTTTCTCTAATTGTTTTCTGACTTATCTGGCAATTGTATTGAATTTCTTCCATATCAATTCTCTTATTCGCCATCAGTCTACTCGCTTAATTGAGTTTCGGTTCGTTGAAGAACTCTTAGATTATTACAATTAGACTACCAGACTAAGTATGTAGTCCTGAAATAATTAGATACGTGTGCTTCTACAATCTCCATATTATACTAGTCAAAGTCGGAATATGACTTTTGCGAAACTGACTTCTGTTATTCACTGCAAAGAAATTGTCTGTGTAGCCTACAAGCTTTTACAATAACTGTTGTTCCAATGCATGCAATGTCGAGTTCATCATAGTAATGTCGAATTCTTTTCAGATGCTCACAAGAAGGAACCGTGCTTCAACAGACATTGGATGTCATCCTCTGAGTAAATTAAGAAATTAGAAACAGAGAAAAATACTGCATGAAGAAAAGGTGGAACTATACGTTGTGTAATAACACATCTGTGCTTTTCCTCAGTATGATTTTGATCGAAGACGAAATAGTTGACATTCATGAACGACATAAAACATCCAGCATTATGTTCCAGGTGACCGCTTATGCAGCAACAGAAATTTGAAGCTTTAACAAAATGTTGATCATAATCATCATGTACATGCTACAAAACAGCAACAATTTATCTTATATTAAAAACAATATAGAACATAATTTTTTTTCATTTGTGCCTATTACTGTTAGGACTTTTCTCATTTTCTAGTTTAGTGACCAATTAGTCATAATGATAAGTCACAGATCCAGAGCCTTATATAATTTTTTTCTTACCAGTGAAACCCTCTACAATGCAGTTTTATCTCAAAGCTGGAAAAAGTATCACAATGATAATTTTAAAGCAGATCATGTCATATCTTCAATGATTTTTACGACATCAATTAACCACACAAAATTAATAGGCTATTTGCACGGGTAGGCTGTTTTGTCCTAGGCTAAAGGGGGATGTATGGGGGTTTTAGTCCGGAAAATTAGTCCGGGGGTTTGTCCGTGGGTTAGTGTCTGTTGCCCCAAATGTCCTACCCTAAGGGTGTGCACGGGGATTTGACAAGGGGCTTGTTGGGAGGAATGGACATTAACCCCTGGACAAAACCCCCACCGGACATTAACCACCTTCTGGACAACCCCTCCCCCGGTAAACATCATTTGCGCATAAGTGGTATTCACCCGAATGTCGGTCCAAAGTTCAAAATACATATGTTGGTCGAACACAAGTTGGATTGATGAAAAGAATCATTGCAAAATAAATGCAAGCTGGATTGATGAAGCACTTGTTGCTTAAATTGGAGCTTGATTGACGAAAATGCTACTGTTAAAATCGAACCTGGATTGCTGATTTTTTAAAATTTAAATAGAAGTTGGTTTGACTTTTTCTATTTAAATAGAAGGACCGATTAGACGAATTTTTACTGAATGGAAGCTGGATTGATGAAAAATAACTTTCAACTATGTAGAAGTTGGATTGACAAAAACAACTGTTGCTATTTCAACAGAAGCCTGATTGACGAAACACGTTTTATCAATAAACTACAGAACTATGCCATTTGCATAGGACTGTGAGAGTCTTGTCCTGGGGTGTAATGGGTACTTGTCGGTTAATTCAATGCCACATACAGAAACCCATTATACGAAATTTTACATCCAAAAATTAATTCACCTCCGGTTACATGAGAAATTGAATAGGAGTTAGAATCGTTTCGTGCATTTCACATTGACATTGAAAAGAACTGTTCAAATTGGGATGCATAAAATACGAATGAAATAATCGCAAACATGACTGTTGATATGAGGACTAACAGGGCCCTAAAACTTGCAATGTAACTAGGCCTATTGCGGCTAAAATTGTGCAATGTCATTCAGAATGGCAGTGAACACGGTTCCACGACAACTGGTCCAACGACAGCTCGTCCACTGAAATAGAAGCTGGATTAACGAAAAAGCGCTTGAGAAATGGAAGGTGGATGAATGCTCTTCTTTTATTAAATAGTAGCTGGGTTTATGAGAAGACTTTCATGGTTTTCTAGCGTAATTGGAAACTCGATTAATGATTCTCATTCATGTACTTCAACATGCATCCAGTTTCTATTTCAGATCTAAAGGCACCTTGATCCAGCTTCCATTTCTTAAGCATTTATTCATCAATCCAGCTTCTATTTCACCTGTAAAAGAACCTTCATCCAGCTTCTAATTCCATAGCATTCTGTTCATATGTCCAGCTTCTATTTCACCTGTAAAAGATCCTTCATCCAGCTTCCATTTTCTCTCTCAAACATTTCTTCATCAATCCAGCTTCTTTTTCAACTGCAAAAACATGGACTAAAAATTCTCAGAGAACATTTTGTCGTTTTTGATGGACCAATATTTCGTGGACCAGTTGTCGTTGGACCAGTTGTCGTGGAACCATCCATAGCACACTGTCTCGCAGGATGCCATGCTGCTGCAAGAAATTAACGCTGCCTTGTTTATCGTGAATTAAAGCCGACATTCTTAAGAAATTCATGGCATCATGGCGTCCAAGAAATAAACACGTGCTATAAGTTAATCGGATTACATTACATTACGTCACTAAAAACCAGTGCGTAAATATACGGCAAACTGTGGAGGTGAACTAACCGACAAGGTAGACAGACGAAACCTGTGGCGGTGAATTAACCAACAAGTACCGTGTAATGTCCTAGGCTAAATCAGGGTGTTTGTCTGAGTCGATTTGGTCGAGGGTCTCCACGGTGGGTTAATGGATAATTGTGCAGTTTTGTGACAGGATGGTGACCGTGGTTATAACAATACGTCTCAGTATAGTTTAACACTTTAATATGAATAACATATAAGTATAGTATAGGTCTTTGTAGATCACTCTAGTCTGATAGTCAGCGATAGACTGGCGTCTCTACGTGGTCAGCAAACCCTCCTTGGCCACTGCTGTGGGCGTGGCCTGTGCTGACCAATAAGATACCGTTACATCCCTTTTCCCAAAGCTAGTTTTCCACCCCCGAAAGTTCCTACAATACTATATGTCAAAAGTTCCTACAATGTTCCTACTTCTAAAGTTCCTACTTCCTACTTCTAAAGTTCCTACTACCTACTTCTAAAGTTACTAGATGTACTACTCTTTTTTTGGTTTGTTCTTACGAACTGTCTGTTGTCCGTGCAATAGGAGAATATAGGCCTATCAGTTTCTGAATAGGGCTGGTTTGCTAATTAATCGGCCAGATCGCGTTCTGACATCTCTCTGGGGAGATGTCGCTGGAGGGCGCTGTGTCGGTTGGACGGTCGGCTGCGTCGCCACGGTGGTTGGATACGGCGCGGGAGGTGGTGTGGGAGGCGGTGGCACTGAAGGTGTGTTCGTTTCATCGTCTGCGCTTTCTGTCTTGATGGTAATGGGAGGTTAGACGAGAAATGCACATGTCTTGATGTTCGCCTTTTGGTAGTACCGTCTTCAAATCGTGTAACTTCGGACTTCCGCCAATCACGATCGTCGCATCTGGCTCTCACTGTTTGGCCAATTGATAGGGCTGGCCTCTCTTTGGCCCCTTTATCATAGTAGTGGGCCTGCCGTTGTTTTGCAGCCGCAAGGGCAGCGCTGGCATCAGTCGCTGTAGGTGCGGTGAGGATGGCTGCTGCTGTGGGCAATTTAGAACGAGTCCGTCTGGAGAACATTACTTGAGTGGGGGGCAGACCCAGCTGTTCGGAGGGGGTGTTTCTCCAGTCTAGCAGAGCGAGAAAAGGGTCGACTTCGAAATAGCCCGATAGGCAGCAGACCGAAATCAAGTAGTCTTGGCCGCAATGCATAAATATGTCAAGTCCAACTTTGTCCCAAGCGCGGGGTGGTGATGGGTGGGATAGAAGTGGCTCCTTTCGAGTCTCGGTCTGATATTGAGAACAGATGTCGCACTTTGAGACCAAATCCTTAATGGCCGCTGTAATGCCTGGGAAGTAAACTGATTCTTGTGCTCGTCGGATACAGCCGTTAACATCGATATGGCTTGAATGAAGTCGCCGCAAGATGTCGTCTCTTGCCGGTCGAGGGATAATGACGCGTTGACCCTTGAATGCCAGACCTCCGCTCGTAATTGGTTCATCAGCGCACGGCATGTACGGCCTGATAATCGCTGGCACTTCGCTATGGGTGGCTGGCCATCCAGCCTTTATCTGCCACAGCAGTTGTTGGTATTCTTCATCGGACGCTGCGGCTGCTGAAATGTTTCTGATAGTGTCCTGTGAGGCTGCTAAGCTCAGGCCTTGCAGCTGTTGTTCGTCCATCAACGCTGCCGATTCAGCGGGGAATTCAGCTCCCAGCGAGCTGTCGTTTGCTGTGAGTGAGGGGTATGCACGCGAGAGGGTGTCAGCGAGGATCAACTGCAACAAAAATTGTTCCTTCTCAATCTGCGCATAAGATTCTTGCTCCGTTCTTGTCATTGCGCGTGAAACATGTTCGACAGGCCTTCCATTCTCAAGTAAAATGGCGCCACGACCACCTTGGCTTGCACCAGCCTGAATAACAATTGGCTTAGTTGTGTCAAAACATGCTAGAACAGGCGCGTGCGTTAACATGTCTTTCAATTTGTCTAGCGCCACGCCATGCAATTCTGGTCTCCAACAGAATTCGCTTTCTGCTTTAAGTAATGCGCGGATGGGTGCCGTTGTCTCGCTGAAGTTGGCGCAGAACTTGGCTAAATATATCGCCATTCCAAGGAGACGCAAGACACCTTGTCGATCGCTAGGTGGAGGCATCTGTTTGATAGCTGCCACTTTTCTCTCATCAGGGTGAACGCCGTCCCTTGTTAGCTCGTGTCCACAGAAGATGGTTGATTCTCGATTCAGCCGTAATTTCTTCTGATTAAGCTTAATGCATTTTTCTCTGCATCTCTCAAACAGCGCGCGCAGGTTGCTGTTGTGATTTTCAAATGCTATCTCCTCTGTCTCACCGGCGCCTATGATCAATATGTCATCTGCAATGCATACCATACCGTTCAGTTCAGAAAGTGCATCAATTGTCGGCATGCAGTATTGTTCGCGCAAAAGGGCTTTGTTCCGCGGCTTCGGACCAAGGCAAATTCGTATTCTGCCATCTGGCTTTGCGACAACAAGGAGCGCTGACACCCATGAGCTTGGCTCGCTCACTGGTGTGATGATGCCGTTTGCCTCCAAACGCTTTAGCTCGGTCTCGACCTTGTCACGGACGCCCAGCGGAAGTCGTCTGAGTGGCATTTGGACTGGCGGGATTTCATCGTCGATGTGCAGCTCTACGTCACCCTCTAACAAACCAACGCCGTCGAAAAGGTCAGCGTATTCAGCGTTTACTTCCGTTTCCGTCAGACAACCATGCGTTGTAGCAAGAGAGAAAGAAGATGGCTGAACTGTTCGAACCTCGCAAATGTTCTCTTCGACCGCATTCATAAGCTGCAAGTCCCTGCAGGCCTTGAATCCGAGGATCGGCTGGTTGTGCTTTGCTGTGACGTAAAAATCTATATTATATTCTCTGGCAGGACGTGGGTGCCAGACGGTGAACGTTATCATGCCTGGTGTTGATAACTCGGAGCGATCAAACATGCGCAGAGTCGCTTCCGCAGGACGGACTTCGTGGAGTCGACCGAGAGTGCGAACAAATTCTTCCGGGATGAGGTTGACAGTCGCGCCACTGTCAAGCAAAAAACGCACTGTTCTATTGTCGATCTGCAGACGCGTATACCATCTGTCGCTGCTGGGCGTGTCTAACGTAAGTAGCTCTTCATCCAACTCTAGTTCACAGACTTCAGGCCTGCTGCGCGGTTTCCCTGTCATCTTGGACGGACAAACAACCTCAAAGTGTGATTTCCTGTTGCAGTTTCTACAGATTTGGCCATACGCGGGACACGATTCCTTTCGCAGATCGTGCATTCTGTCGCAAAACTTGCATAGGTTCAGTCTTACCTTGGCGTCGTACTGGTTGCCATAGACTGGTGAGCGTGCTTGCGGACGAGATAGGTGACGGTTGCGAGCATGTGATGTCGAGTGTCGAAGAGCTTGGACTTCGTCGTGCGCCGTCATTGCCTTCAGCTGTTGACCTGCGGCCTCGCTGGCTTTGCACACGTCGATGGCTTTGCTCAGCGTAAGCTCCCGAATCTGTAAGAGTTTGTGACGAGTGGCATCGTCCTTGACTCCAACGACGATGCGGTCCCGAATCATGGACTCTTCGACGCCCTCGAATTTGCACGTTTTTGCCATGCGTCGGACTTCCCCCAGGAACACGTCGAATCGTTCACCTGCTTCTTGCACTCGCTGGTAAAACATATAGCGTTCGTAGGTAACGTTGACAGCGCCCAGGCAGAAAGTCTCGAATGCCTCTAATATCTTATCGATGTTCTTTTTATCAGCTGTCGGAATGTCCATGCTCCTAAACGCGTCGTAGGCCTCGCCACCGAGACACGTGAGAAAAACCGCTGCTCGCTTCGACGAGTTGGCTTCCGTCAGATCTGTGGCAAGCTCGTAATTTTCCCACTGATCGCGAAAACGTTCCCAATTGTCAGCGACGTTGCTTCCTGTAACCTTCAGTGGCTCTGGAAGACGCAAATTCGAAGCCATGTTGTTCATGTCTGAATCTTGCGGAGTCTATATGTACGGCGCTTGACTATCGACTGTTCACTGTTCTACTTATTCTGAAAAAAACTATGTGTACGTTTTTTCAGATCACGCTTCTGACGCCATGTGACAGGATGGTGACCGTGGTTATAACAATACGTCTCAGTATAGTTTAACACTTTAATATGAATAACATATAAGTATAGTATAGGTCTTTGTAGATCACTCTAGTCTGATAGTCAGCGATAGACTGGCGTCTCTACGTGGTCAGCAAACCCTCCTTGGCCACTGCTGTGGGCGTGGCCTGTGCTGACCAATAAGATACCGTTACAAGTTTAGCGTCACAAATTATTTTCACCATTACTTTGCAAAAATAACTGAAGACATATTTATTTGAGGAAATCATAAATGGTGCATGAAAACCTGAAGGAAGTCCCTAAACGGGGTAACTTTCAACATGCATCCGGCAACTATTTTAGATCTAAAAATACCCCCATAAAATAATTCCTGCCTAAACAGAAGCGAAATGGGTGAAACAATGTTTTGCCGAATTCTTGCCTAAGCCGACGCAGGATCGCCGAATATGATTCTTGCCAGACTAGAAGTTGGATTGATTAAGATTTATAATGGTTATTGTTACTGACGTCTCGGTAAGAAGTAAACAGTATGGCGGTCGCAGATACACGCAGAATAGAGCGGTCTCAACTCCGGCGATCGATAGCCCAATGTTTCCGCTTAATAGTCAATGGTCAAAAGACACGGCAAGTGTGCAATAAGACAGCAGCCAAAAATAAGTAAGTAAGTAAAAGTCCAGCTTTTAATGGATAAAAAAAACTTCTGTTTCAATAATGATTATTTTTCATCAATCCAGCTCCAATTTAATCGGAAACATTTTAATCAATCCAGCTCCTATTTAATTAAGAAGATCCTTATCCATCCAGTTCTAATTTAATCAACAACATTTTCATCAATCCTGCTCCAAGCTAAGCTATAATATTTTTATTAACCCAGCTTCTGTTTCTCGCCTGTTATTTTCGTCAGCCCAGCTTCTGTTTCAAATATAAGAATACCATCATCCAGCTTCCATTACATAAGCGTTTTTTCATCTATCCGACTTCTATTTCAGATCTAGAAATACCTTCATCACTTACTTACTTACTTCACACAACATCACTGACTGAAGCGGAACCCCAATGTTTCGCGCGGAAACATTGGGCTATCGATCGCCGGAGTTGAGGCCGCTCTATTCTGCGTGTATCTGTGACCGCCATACTGTTTACTTCCTACCGAGACGTCAGTAACAATAACCCTTCTTTTATCTAAGTGGGCCAAAACGGTAGCAAAGAAAATTTTTTGTAAAACGCACGTTGCGGTGATTGGTAGTAACTTTTCATAAAAAGTCGTTTTTCTCAGTTTCGTGTCGAGTGGACTTAACAGGTTTTGGAAATAAGCCCTTCAATTACATAGGCCTCTATCCATAGCAACCGCTATTCTAAAATTGATATGCAAAATCTGCAACATTGCTTTCCTGGCATGACTTTTTCTACCATTGTGCGTGATTTGGGTGTGACCCTGGACCAGGAATTGACCCTTTCTGATCACGTGAGGAATGTTTGTCGCACTTGCTTCTACCATCTTCGTCAAATTCGCTCGGTACGTCGCTCACTTACAACCAAAGCTGCCACTACTCTGATGCGTGCATTTATATGCACGAGAGTTGACTATGGTAGTGCCATCTATACGGGCTTAACCCCTTCACGCATTAATAAGTTGCAATTTGTTCTTAATGCTGCGGTTCGCCTGATTGGTGGCATACCAAAATTTGGGCATATATCAAGTTTTATACGGGAAGAACTGCACTGGTTGCCTATGCAAAAACGTATTGAGTTTAAGATTTTAATGTTCATGCGTAATTGCCTAGCAGGCCAAGCTCCGATCTATCTTATGGAGCTCTGTGTACCTGTGCTGTCCATCCCAGGACGTAGATTCCTTCGCTCTGCTACGCATGGTGACCTGGTTGTCCCTAGGGCTCGATCTTCCACAGTGCTACATAGAAGCTTTGCTATGGTTGGTCCGTCTTTCTGGAATAAGTTACCTATTAGTCTCCGTAATGAACTTCTTTGTCTTTCTTTGCCCCTTTTCCGCAAGCGTTTGAAAACCATTCTCTTTGATTGTTGTTTGGTGTCAGGTCGGGAGCGCCTAGAGGAGTTCTCTTGAAGTGGCGCTATATAAATGTACGATTACAATTTCAATTACAATTACAAAATTATAATTACAACCGCATGTATTATAGTCTATGTATGTATGTGCGTAACTTGATTCGTTAAATATAAAATACTAAGCTACATGCGTTAAGTGAAACTCTTACTTCAAAAGGAACAATGACGCAGGAAACCAATGAATTCAACTTAATTTGTTAAGTACGACTATGAGATAAGACCAGTGGCGTAGCCAGGAATTTTTCATGGAGGGGGTTTTATGGCCGGAAACCCTGTTTTTTGCTATTTTTTTTACTTAAATGGAAAAATAACCTTTAAAAAAACCTTTTTTCCGGAGCCAATGGGGGGGGTTTAACCCTCGAAACCCCCCCTTGCCTACGCCACTGGATAAGACTACCACACGGTAAATATTCTGCCACTGACGTTTTCAAAATACAGCGACCTTAACACAGACGGAGACCAGAAATAGCCTAATTATTGTCAATATTATCCTCGGCAAGAATGAAGGCCGAAAAGGAATGTACAAGACCTATGAACAAACTGTGCTCTCAGGCAATGGATCACCGGGCAAATAAACCGATTTCCTTTTATCCCGCCTGCTGCGACTGTAATTATTGTCTGTTCAACTTATTCAAATATAGAACGAGCAGAATTATAGATAAGCCTATGGCTCGTTTGATCATGGAATACGAATCCCGCAGTTAATGATGAGGATGACCGTCGCTCGTTACTATTTAACGACACTCCTTTATTATTATAGGCCCTACATGCTTGGGATTGGCACTTGCAGACAGCAACCATTGGCGGATGATAATCCTCCTCATCGTCATCATTTGTATCATACAGTGTCGCTAAACTTCAAATAATAACTAAGGATAACAAGGTTCACGGTTGCAACCATCTGAAACAAAAGTCCATGACATAGAAATTGGTAAAACTGATGGAAGCTAAGGACAGATCGCATTCAAAATGAAGAACATCTCAATGTTATTATAAGCTACTCAACATTTAAACGAAGCATTCTGTTCTGCATTCTGTTATGCATGCAAAATCTAAAATGATTTCTCAGATAGGCTACCTTTAAAATAGTTTCCACGTCTTTAATAATTATAACGTTTTTAGTATTATGACAATATTGTTTTAAGGCGGCAACCTCTGTTATCATAAGCCCTCGTCAAATCTGGATCTATCCATCCGATGAAGATGACGATGATGATGATGATGATGATGACGACGACGACGATGATGATTATGATCTTTTGGTATCTGGATTTCAAACTTATGCTACTAAAGTTGTTTTACTGAAATGAAGAAATGTATAATCAAACTTATATTAAGAATAGTCATCAAGAAATGTTTGTGACATTTCGTGCATCGAATTTGACAGTTACTGCAGCACATTAATGAATTTGCAAAATATATTGCATGTCATGTATGGTTGTTTTACTAATCATAAAACATTTTGCTGCTAAGCTTTGAACACTATTAGGGGTCATTGCATAATTACGTAACGCTGAAAATGACCGTTTTCGACCCACCCACCCTGTAACGCTTCGTAACGCTGCCCTTGACCCACCCACCATCCCCAGCGTTACGTAACGATTGCTACGAAAAACCAGTTGAGATTTAAGTCTGTTATTGGCTTATGTGAGGGCGTCATTATAATTCATATTTTCATAGTGATTTGAATATAGCCTAATACGTGAATTATTGTCTAATTTGGCAGTAGACTATAATTATATAGGCTTAAACATACACAATGTTTTATTCATATAAGCGACAGTCATGCGTGAACTGTAATTTTCTTAAATTATACCGCAAGAATAAAATTTTACACCGTTGAAAAGTTTCACGGACTAAATGGCTCATTAACAACTTATCAAAATTACGATGAACTAATTATTTGATGAGTCTGGGCACTTCCATAATTATTAATAGAAAAATATTGCCGGGTTTTGTTGAGCATTAATTTCAAATGTTTGAGATCGAGCCCACTAAGTAAAACGGTAAAACATGCTTCAAAGTAGTTCTTCGATATCAGAAAACCAAGGGCAATTAGGCCTATCACGTTGTTCCGTTGGTAAAGCTATCACATATCCAAACAATTTGGTTTGCACCAGTGACCAATGGGAGAACAAAATTAGGCCTAACTAGTGTCTGCTGCCGGATCTTATTCAAATAAACAGACTTAGGCTACTTCGGTTAAGTTTTAAATCAATGTCACGAAGTTTAAATTTCGACCACATGATGTCTGAAGTGTCATTCGAATCTTTTGATGGTAATTTAATATTCATTAAAAAAAATCATGGCATTACGTAACGTTCAGCTCCCCACCCACCCGTGTAACGTTTCGTAACGTTTTCAATGACCCCACCCACCCACCCTCGAACGTTACGTAATTATGCAATGACTCTTAATGACATTTCAACGCTATGTTAATACAAAAGCAATGATGATGTTGATATCATTATAATAATAATAATAATTATTATTATTATTGACAGAGTATTGCAAACTTTACGCGGCGGAAAGAAGAAATCGAGGAGCCTATTGAATGATGTGGATGTATCCGTTTTGACCAGGGTCTATGCCAACAGAGGTCGTTAGGCCTACCCTGGACAGAAATTTGCTCTGCGTATTAGAGCACTTGAGAGCTTTTTTGCCATTTGCAAACTATTTATAGCGTCGGAAGAATGAGTATTGAAGGTGTTTCATGCGAGAAACCTAGAAATTCGTCAAATGGTTTTATCTGAAATTATTTATTAAAGAGAATTTCCAGCTATTAGCCGTTATCACTCTTTAAGAATAATTTATTATCTACAGTTAGATTCGGTGTCATGTGATGAAAGGCAAAATTGGTCGTTCGCTCTCAGCAGTCGAGTGTTAGGAACACCATTTGACGAATTTCTAGGTTTCTCGTGTCGGTAATCGTAATCTCGAGATTTCTACAGCGCACACAGAAGCATACACGGGGGAACCAGTTTATTCACAGGCGCTTAATCGAAACAATCAAATCAAAACGGTAACACATCGCATACGTGCTGCTATATATCTTTTGCGGCAAATTGATGGGTCTGTCCTTCCTCGATCAACTCATATTTTGTCCAGTATCGGGACTGGTATTAATTATTAAGTGGTTTTTTGTGTCGTTTGTTGTTATATTTTGAGCTCACCAAGGACCACACCGTTTAATATTTCTACGATATGATGAATGGATAGATCCAGATTTGACGAGGGCTTAGGACAACATAGGTCGTTGCCCTGGAGAAAATAATATTGTTTGGCATAGTCATACTGCGGTTGGAGCGGGTCCTGCGCACGGCTGCACGCTTTATTGGTCGTATCCCGATATTTGATTATGTCACCGATTATGATGCATGTCCTGCGCTGGCTCCCTATCCAACAGCCAATTATATAAGCTACAGGGCAGTGGTGTAGTGGGGCGGGGACGCGGGGGGACGCCGTCCCCCCACTTTTTGCAAAATTCTTGCAATATTGCACTTTTTGCTACAGTTTCTACTTCAATTTCCATGGCGTCCCCCCACTTCAATTTCCAGGCGTCCCCCCACTTCATTTTTTAGGACTACACCACTGCTACAGGGTCTGTGCTTTTGGTGCGGCAGTGCCTCTTAGGTGCTGCTCGTGCATGCATGTAGCTGCAAGAGCTGTACAGGGAAGTCGTGCTCTTCGTTCCTCCACTCAGGGCGAAGTTGGTGAACTCATCATTCCCCGAATAGCACGAGCTGCTCTTAAACAGCTTGTCCGTTATTTGCCCCGTGACATGAAATAGGTTTCCACGGTTTATACACCTTATGCCTAGGGTTTGCTCAGATGCGTTTTACCGCAACCTTAAATCAGTACTCTTCAGCCGGCGCTGGGTTGAGAGCGCTACTGAATGGGCGCTATATTAATCTCCATAACGAATAAATAGAATGAATGGATTTAAGGGATCGCTGCATGGATGGCAATAAATGCTGGACAATTTATTGCGCTACTTTGTCGATAGTCTTTTTTGATGTCGTATGTGAAGTTTCTATATGTGATACTTGTTCACCAGAGTGCTGTTTTGCAACTGGTTGCATTAAAGAATATACTTAGGCCTACTTACTTACTTTTTTTTACTTAGACACCTTTAAAACGTATCTTAGTGATATTATAACAAGGAAACATGTTTTTCGCTGTAATCCATTCTCATTAACTTTATGCGTCTATAATTAGCGCAGTGGAATTGTGACGAAATCTTAATGGACTTTGTGAAACAAGCATAAAATCTGGTAGGTGGTAAGAACGTCATGTCCTACTGAAAATAATTGGCTATATAGGACCATTGCAGATTTGATCCTTGACCCCAACGACAGTTATTTTCCAAAATGGCCGATCGTTACAGGGGTAAGTTCACGTAGACCGTTATCTCCTATTATAAAAATACATTTTCAGGATTCTAGTAGTGTTTTCGAGAAACTAACTTCAAACAATAACTCTTTGCACAATATCTGCAGCCAGGGTGTCAATGTTGGGCCCGCGCTACATAGTTTGATTATATTTCCAAAGTAGTTTGAAAATCAGCTGTTACAGTTGGTGAATCGGAGAAGAATTTTGGTGGCGCTTGAATGTAAAGAAATCTAGTTTATTGAATGCATGTTATCTGTGCTGTTTATATTTTGATTGAAGTCAACATATCGACGGATAAACCATCGATAATAACCTGCCATGCAACCATTACACACCTTTAATATTCATTCGTTCAGACTTACAAATATCAACCGATTTGTTGTACAGTACCTTGCTCATAAGTGCTGTAGTACGCCGAGCAAATTTCTGTCCAGGGTAACGGCCTCTGTTGTCATAGACCCTGGTCAAATCGGATCCATCCATGTACAGATGGTAGATTTCTATCGAAAAGCTCAGTCAAACAATAAATTCTACGATATAAAATATACAGTTTGTATTTTTGTGAGCATCATATCGTAGATAATTGTATTATATCATACTGCACCGTATCGTATCAATTTCATGCACCCATAAAGTGTCTATCACCGATAAGAGGCCATATTAGCTTTCGAATACACATTTAGAAGAAGACAGTTTAGATAGAATCTTTTACAGAGTGGTGACTTAGCGCATATGTACGTTTTATACCATATTATTATTGTTAGTATTAAAGAATTTTTCACATTGCACCCTTTCATGGTAAACTACTCAGAAGCGATCCCAGTCCATAGGATGAACTCGTACTAATGACGCGTGAAACCAGCACAAATATGTAAGTGCGTGTTGCTTTGCATATCTTGCCTCTGTCACAGTCTATTATGACCTGATTACAACACATTCATGAAGTTGTGATCCAATTAGATATACTTAACTTGACTGAGGTGAAGATAGGAGAAAGGTGAAACTTTGCGATTGACGTTATGGCGCCTTTTATAGCTGCACGTAAACATTTGACAAAGGTGTTCAAGACCCCAAAACGTTGTTTCCAATTATGTAGTGACAAAATCATATTTGGCCAGTCACAGCCGAAAACGACGCGAGGCCTCTCACTATTCTATATTCTTGTTAGGTGTAATATTTCCATCAGCACATTAGGAAGAATATTAGCCATATACATTATCCAGGCTAATGAGAGAAACAGAGTCTGAGTTTGAACGGCAGTGGTGAAATTATAAAATCATGGGAGTTATTTGTATGTGGACCTGCTGTAGCGCCCCTTAAAGCTCACTACTCAGTGGCGCTCCCGACTACAGCACGGACACTGCATCGGAGTTTCACGCCGAAGCGCCAAGCAATTGCGAGTGAAGGACTTGCCGAAGGTCCCTACGCGGTGACTTGAGCTGAATTCGAACCTGCAACCCTTCGGCTGCAAGGCAACGAACATACCCACTACACCACCGCGCCACACATTGAAACTTGACAAAGCATTTCAACGACCGCTGTTGTCATAAGCCCTCGTCAAATCTGGATCCATCCATCAATGAGAGAAATCTTCTTCGTTGGTTTCGACTCTACCTGCAGCCTTCTATGATCGCATCCTGTCAACTGTCAAGTGCAAAATTGAGACGTTTAGACAGCCGACTCATATGCCGATGCTTAATGAGGTCTCTCTCTCCCCCAGACTGTTAAAATGAGGGCGCTAGAATTTAGCACTCATGTTCGTTTCAGTGTCATAAATATGTAGCTTAGACTTTTCCTTGTTGTTCCCTGACTTTTCCCACATGTGATTGGACGCTGCCCTTAGAAGAAGAAAGTATTTAGTAACATGACCTTAGATAAAAAAGTAAGCATTTGGAACAAAATAATATTTTAAATCTATTTGACGACGTCGCATCTTATAGAAGATGGTTATCATCACTGTAAGTATAATATCGCCTCTGCGAGACGCTGACTGCACCACAAATCGAGGGACCACACACGCACATACACACACGCACACACGCACTTGCGCACGCGAAAACACACACGCGCACACACACGCAAGCGATCACAGACGCACACACGATCACAGACGTTTCCATTATACTGTAAAGGACCGTTAACACAGATCTTACTATTCAGTGATACTAGACCGAAACCTGTAGGCCTAATATTAAGCAGAATGACTATGCTAATCAGCCATCAGGATGCAAGAAGCTAATGTTTTGAAGCAAATCCTGACTTTTATAGCATCGGAATTATGCGTGTTAAAGGTGTCTAAAATGTGAACCTCATTATTATAATTACTGCATAGTCAATCGACATCTCGCGGATACCAAGCGCCGTTTACCATACGATGCATAGGACTACAGAGGAATCTTTCATTTAAATGGATGTGAACTTTCAGGTCTGTTTTTGACGGGGAACGGACATTTTCCCCCCCTGGACATTTCCCCCCCGGACATTTCCCCCCCCGGACATTTCCCCCCCTGGACGTTTCCCCCCCTACCCTAGGACATTTCCCCCCCGTATGCGGAAACGATTGCTTTTATCGTTTTCAACAATTTAAACCAGAATATTTTCATCAATCCAGCTCCAATTTAAGCAAGAATATTTTCATCAATCCAGCTCCAATTTAGACAAGAATATTTTCATCAATCCAGCTTCCATTTAAGCATGAATATTTTCATCAATCCAGCTCCAATTTAAGCAAGAATATTTTCATCAATCCAGCTCCAATTTAGACAAGAATATTTTCATCAATCCAGCTTCCATTTAAGCATGAATATTTTCATCAATCCAGCTTCCATTTAAGCATGAATATTTTTCATCAATCCAGCTCCAATTTAGACAAGAATATTTTCATCAATCCAGCTTCCATTTAAGCATGAATATTTTCATCAATCCAGCTTCCATTTAAGCATGAATATTTTCATCAATCCAGCTCCAATTTAGACAAGAATATTTTCATCAATCCAGCTTCCATTTAAGCATGAATATTTTCATCAATCCAGCTTCCATTTAAGCATGAATATTTTCATCAATCCAGCTCCAATTTAGACAAGAATATTTTCATCAATCCAGCTTCCATTTAAGCATGAATATTTTCATCAATCCAGCTTCCATTTAAGCATGAATATTTTCATCAATCCAGCTTCCATTTAAGCATGAATATTTTCATCAATCCAGCTTCCATTTAAGCAAGAATATTTTCATCAATCCAGCTCCAATTTAGACAAGAATATTTTCATCAATCCAGCTCCAAGTTAAACCCCGTATGCATCAATACAATACAATACAAAGCGTTGGATAAACTGTTTAATGACCAATTTGAAATATTTCAACCATGTTTAGAAGGTATGCATAGAACGGGGGGGAAATGTCCGGGGGGGGAAATGTCCTAGTCAAAATCGGGGGGAAACGTCCAGGGGGGGCAATGTCCAGGGGGGGAAACGTCCGGGGGGGGAAATGTCCAGGGGGGGAAATGTCCTACACCCGTTTTTGACGACTGAAGTCGTTGCAATCGGCAGGAATATTCGCAAGGTCGACAATGCGTAGCTATATTCACATTCATATTCATGCATCATGGAAATTTATATAGCGTCACTTCAAGATTTCTACTCAGGAGCGCTCCCGACCTAACCTCGGCTGAAAGTATTCTTTGAAGGCAAATCACAGGCATAAGGCGAAAAGAATTAGACAGTGGAATCCCATTCATATTCAACCTCTCAGTGCTGTGTTTTGGGAATTTTTAGAACTGCACAACTTCTCCTTTCCTTTCCCATCTTCCCATAGTAAATTACTTGCAATCGGAGGAAAATGGCCTGTTTGCTAGTTTTAACTATACATAAGTACTTCTACAACTGCACAAATCCATTTAGAACTGCACATTTGTGACACTGGCGGTCATTACCCGTCACAAGTCGATTTTGACTTTTTTATTCAGTAATATTCTACAGATATTCGGCTTCAAAATACTTTTTACAGAATGGAAATATCTTTTTTCTAACTGAAGATAATTGAAGTTATATTCGTTCGATTGTGTAACTTGTAGAATCACAATAAGGGAGAAAATCGAGCTCAAAGTTTCAGAACATTCGTGTCGTAAAAGTCCTTAGTAACCATTGATTGATTATTCTGCAATTTTGCTGGTAAATAAATCGGGATATTATGTATTAAATACATCAAACCGCATCAAAATCTAGCTATTATTATCCAAACTGTGACTGAATTACAGGCAAGAGTGCTGAATTCGTTCGATTCTGTAAGACAATGAATGAATGAATCAATGAATAGGCCTAGCATAGAAGCAAACGCTTCCAAGAGTAAACGGCCAGAAATGGCGTATCGAACCCTAGGCCTATGAGTGTTATATTTCAAACACACAATCAACCAGGCATTACACGATGTGGACCTTTACCCATCTATAATCTAATTTTAAATGTAAACATTTTGCGTCCGATAAAGCAGCGTCGTACGTGCAGGCTTGTTACCCTAGCTCTCGGCTACCTCAAAGAAATATTTACCTAACAGCTTTGTGTACAGAGAAACACGAATAATAATAATAATACGATACAATTGCGCTCGATAACAATCTGGGCGTAGTCTGAGAACTTATACAAGTCTTTTCAATTCTTATAAAGAATTTTAATTAGACCTATTTACACACATAGAGAATAATATTGTTCCTATTTATTATCTCGTACACACATCTCTCGAACGCGCAAACACTCTAGGTAGGATAGATCAAAGACGATTCAATTTGCATCAATTGAGTTACCAATTATAGCCAGTTCTAATCAAACTTCCTATAGATCTATAATTATGATGGGTGGCCGGATGGATGGCTGATGGGTGGGCTGTAGGTGGGTGGATTGCCAGTTTAGTCATGTTTACCAAAGTAATTGACCGCATCGTTGATCTCCGATCTCGGTACCTCTCATTCTCCAAGTCAGCGTGTTATCCAATGAACTACCCCCCCCTAACGAACAATCAACCAGGTTGCCCTTATCACAATTTGAGCAGTTTACAAGGCTTTCGCTCTTTCCTATTTAACGATGTAAAATAATATTTATACAAATTCTTTCCAATGCTAACGCTAGCTGTAGACCTGAGTAAGAAAAGGAGCAACAGAACATTTACGGTCAGATGCGCATGCGCAATATCGAAAGTCAGTCTCGTAAACCAATAAGACTCTCGGAAAACTGGGTCGGAGGCGTGGTTGTCCGGTGGCCATTACAGATGCTAAACTTTATAGCCAAACTTTGTCACGTTCAAGTAGGTGGCAAAATTTATCAGAACCGTCTAATATAATATTTTAGGGTATAACCTATCACGCGGTACACATGGCTACAAGAAATAGTCAGGTCAGCTTATGAAAACTCGGTCGTTCATGGCGAATTTTAACTTTGAAAATAGGCTATTTGGGACCAAGATTCAAAGCGAATTCTTACACCACATGCGCCAAAAGTCATTTTTCCTCCACTTATCATTTGAATTCAACATTTTTAGTTGTTGATTTTGAAAGTAGACATATTTTAAAATAATAATACACTATAAAACAATTTTCCATATTTTTGACCTCTGTCGCCTGTTTTGCCTTCTATCTCGAAATCTAGATCGCGACAAACGACGGGTAAAGAACGCCAGCATCACATTTTGTGTACGGTACAACTGCACGTTAAAAAAGCCCTGCACCCTCTACACCATAAATCGAGGGCTAATAACAGAGAAAGCACGGTGTCGTCGAAGAAATTCACCCTGAGTGGAGGATGGTAGAGCATGACGAACCTGAACTCTTAGAGTATAATATTGACAGAGCTTTGCAAATTTGCATAAGCAGCATCTAAGATGCACGTGCCACATGTGCACGAAAACAGAGATAATTCGGTATATTATAATTATAATAATCGGTTAATTAATGGAAATGGCGCCGATGCAGGACATCCCGCGTGTAATAATTGGTGACATAACCTAATTGTAAGACACACATTACGTCGTCAGATGGTCTATGAGTGAATAATTATATAGCGCGTACGAATACTTATTAATGGTGTCGTGATTGACACCAACAGAGAACAACCAATGCTGTTCTTTTGTTCATTGCAATCATTTTTGTCGACGACGACCTTAGCGATCAAGGTTTTTTTAAATCCTGGAATTTAATGCCAGACCCAAGCACAGATAGAAGAGGAGGGCGTCGCTAATCGCACGTCGTATATAACCCATCTTCGATTAACAGTAAATAGGACATAGGCCTACCGCAAACAATAGGAATCTTTGCAACCACAATATATCGCTGAAAAACGAATTATACAGTGTTCGTCTTAAACACCTTTAAGACATATTCAGCAGATCTATATATAAAGCATATGCATCAAATCGCTACTGTGATGAATTCGCTAAATGGCAAATCAGCGTGGCGTGCTTCGAACTAGGAGTTATTTTCCATTATTTTGGCCGTTAATTGCGTTAATCGAGTATCGAAATCTGTTTCGTTTTCACGGATTTTTGTTGCTTCATCCTAATTCGAGGAGTTACATCGCCTGCGTATTCGCAAGTTCGGAAACTTTTGGAAAGAACTGTTCTGTTTTTTTTGCGCCTTCTCGTCGGGAAAGCAAAGTCTAGACAAAAATTACGGAAAATCGTCGTAAATACATGATTTAATATTCTATGTTAAATAAATGCGAAATGACGAAGAATAAAAGAAAACATTCTTATGAACGTTTTGTATCGTTGATTAACATTTCTCAAAAGTAACCTTTGCACACTGGCGGAGACCTAGGGGGGGGACAGGGTGGACGGTCCCCCCCACCCAATGGAGGCGTTGGGGGGACGGCCCATGCATTTGTCCCCCCCATGTTTAAGCGTTAGGGCATTTACACAAACATGTCAGTAGAGTTCCAGAGAAAGAAAACTTTAGCAGATGAAGTTCATATTTCTAATGATGTGAATTCCCGGGCAATCCGGGCTCTAACCAATAGTTATTTAGTCGTACGTTGAATAGTTTGCGAACATTATACTGTGTGGATAAGATACCTCTTTTAACATATTACCGGTTATTATAAAAACCTTGCCAACACCCAACGTCACAACTGATATAAAATTTATGGACTCCACCAGGAAAAGAGAAGTTCAAATTACCCGACTCAGGATGTGGCATGTCCTTAATAACACTTGGCTGAAAGTGTTACGTAAAAGCACAACAGACCTGTGTTCTAATTGCCAATTGCCTAAAACAGCTGAGCATACGCTGCTTGCGTGTATAACGAATGATATATCAATCTTACTACTTAAAAAATGCGAGACATGTCTAGACATGCATCTTTTGGCTCAGACATTCCCCCATATTGCATTCTCTCATACCGTCCGCGATCTTGGAGTGACACTTGATCAAGAACTTAGTTTCTCACAACATGTTAATCTAGTAACGCGAAGCTGCAATTACCAGCTACGCCAGTTGCGTGTTGTCATGCGGTCCCTATCTCATGATGCCGCTGTGGTCCTTGTCCACGCCTTCGTAACTAGCAGAATTGATCATTGCTGCTCAATCCTTGCTGGTCACCCATCTAGCTTAATAGGGCGTCTTGACCGGGTCATGCTCGGCTAATTGGTCATATCCCAAAATTTGCCCCAATTTCTGCCTACATGCGTGATGTTCTGCATTGGCTTCCAGTCTCGCAGCGCATCTCTTACAGGATAGCAGCACTTGTCTGGCGGTCCTTAATTGGTAGTGCTCCTTCCTACTTATCTGATCTCTGTCACCCTGTCTCTGTCATAGCCTCCCGTAGAACTTTACGCTCTTCTGCCAATGGGAGCTGCTGGTCCCTCGAACCCGTTTTGCTACCAGACAGCGTCGAGCCTTCTCGGCTGTTGGCCCGTCCACATGGAATGGGCTCCCGCTTGCACTACGCTTACTACCTCGAAATAATTTGCCTGCTTTCTACAAGTTGCTCAAGACCTATCTTTTTAGCTGTGGCTGGACTGGGAGCGTCTCTGAGTAGGCTTCTTGAAGGGGCGCTATATAAATTTTCGGAATGAATGAATGAATGAATGAATGAATGCATTTAATGATACAGTGCACACCTTACACACCTTTTACACACATTTATCTATTGCTATAAATAGAGCAATTCGCGCAATCGATAATCCATGCAAGACCTCGCAGAATAAGTTCGGCGCAAACAGACCTTGCTGTCATAAAAACTATGTGAAATCCAATGGATATCACCTCGCCTCGGATGGCGCCAGTTCAAAGAGACGATCGTGCAGGAGGGCATCACTAGTGTCCTTCGCTAGTTCTACGACAGGTTCCTTAAACAGCAACAAACTACACAAAAAGTAACTGAAGGACAGAATATTTAAGCCTGCTTTGTTATTCCGTTCTAGCATATATGAATGTAAGAAATAAATAAGTTTGGCTTTTATCAATCCATCAATCAATCAATCAATCAATCAATCGTAAATCATTATTATTATTATTATTATTATTATTATCCATCCAAGGTTATTCGGTATGGACACACATAGTTAGGTCGGCGTCAGCTGCGTTTGTCGGTCACAAGATGTTGCTTAACAGTACTATGCAATTAATGCAAGTAAGATGCATTTTGCATTCTTAGACACCTTTAACGGCAATCTTTAAATGCTATAATAAATGATTATAATTACAATTTATGATTCGAGCAATTGTGGAATTTCTTGTTCAATAGTATTGCATACACTTTACCGAGCTAAAATTAATAGTATGCTACCATTAATAGGACCTATTTACCCAGGGCCTACATGGAAAATATGGATGAGTGATGGCTGCATCAATAAATAGGGATGTACTTTATTTTACCTTACTTTGTGTAAATGTCTTGGCCAAAGTTTTGGTTCGCAATTGGGTCTAATCTAGTTTGATATTTTAAGCGAGCATTGCCATTTTGTTGATTGACTGTGAGTCTCGTTTAAGCGAAAATGAGATGTGCAAAAGTACAGACAAACGCCCTAACTAAACACCCTTACATAGCATTTATCTGAGACTTTATAAACACATTATTTATATTTTAATACTATTATTTAATAGCTGTATTATGATTAAGAGATGCAATATGCCAAACAATTTTTTTCGAGAGCAACGGTTTTATGTGCCTATGTTGTCAAATCTGGATCCATCCAGGTTACTAATAGTTGTAAAAAATATAGTTAACTATTATTTGAGTCGCAAGCTTAAGCTTCTAGATTACTTCCACTGGCAACGGCAGGTTTCGCTATACAATAGAAAAAACAGAAAAATTGCTTCAGACTTGCTAGCTCTATCGATTCACAACTGGCAATCAAGGATGACATCGCATGGAACATCCACAAGAAGATAAATTATTGACGTTTACCTACGCATAGGGAGAAAACTGATGTAAATTGGCTATTAACTCGATTTCTTGATTCATAACTTAGAAATTATTCATTATTAAAGGTGTTTAAGATAAGCGCAGTATTATACATTCTTTAGCGACATCATTATGCAGCAGGGATGTAGGCTATATAATTATAGTGCCCTTCGGAATAACTTTTCGGAGAGCCTCCCAAACCAGTCGAGGCCAAAAAAGAAAAATTCTGAGTTCGGCAGTTCATAAAAAGGTGATGGAAAACTTTTACCGCGTAACGGAACGCATGTTATAGGGGAGGCTATTATAAACAGCGTGATCAACAACCGAGAAACACTTATTCTGCCCGGTGGCTGCGCAATCATGTGGAACGCAGAGAGCGGTGACCATAGCAAGCCAAAGTTAGTGTAAAGATTTCAGGAAGTTAGATCGTCTTGAGACTGGACTATCATCTCGATAGTCAGTTCAGTGTGTTTTGAAGGTGGAATGCCATTCTGGGTCTAGCTGTGGAAACGCAAGCTCACCAACGCCCGCACCTTATGTCCTCCTATATAGGTAACAACAGTGTCTTGTCACGCTTGTATACGAGGCCAGGCGTCTACACAGTTTCTTTATTGCGTTAATTTGATGAACGCAGCATTTCCCGCAACAACTGGTCATCTTTACAATTTCTTATAGATAATGGCGAAAACGGACCGGATCATAATCAAATTTGTACCAGTATCTTTCATTTGGCTGATGTATACACTGACAAAATATTATAGAGAAATATGAAGCCTTTACTGAGATAACGCATTTGGAAAACGGTGAACGAACTTTCGTGTCACCCTATAGATTCATTTAATGATTGACTGTCTGAATGAATGAATGACTTTAACGATTCTGTTATTATCATAACACTGGTCGTCAACTTTGCCCTCCTCGTTAATGCAGACTTTGGACTAGCGTTACTCGACCTTAAGCCATTTTATGAATATGTTCATTGACAGTTTTCTGACCGTTATTAGCTTCGATATCCCTATTAGAACAAGACAGCTTATGGATGGATGGATCCAGATTTGACGAGGGCCTATGACAACAGAGGCCGTTGACCTAGACAGAAATATGTCTGACATAATATTACAGCACTTAATTATATTAAGACAACTTATCATTTGACGCGTTTGACAGCTTATTATTTGACGCGTTTGCTTTATCTATAATTTTATTCAAATCAAAATTTAAGGTGTCCAAAAGAGCTTGTGTAAAATATTGCTTAGCGACAGCTTGTGGCATACACCGTCAATAACGTCTACCTTTAATTAAGATTCTGATCTCATTTTTCGCCAAAAGCGATAATCATCTACGCCCTCCTCCTTTCACAATGCTTCAGTCTGGCACCATGGAGAGAGAATCAACAGCGGACTTTGGTGATCGTAGCCTACATTTTCCGTTACTAAACCCAGGTGCTCGTATGACATAATTATCGTCTGCATTGCACACTGAACGTAATGTGGAGCTTTGCAATCCAGGTTCAAGATAATATTACATCGAGAAAGCATTGAGACACTATAATAAGAACAGATTCACAAGCAATACCACCACCACCACAAGCATGTGTAGGTTGTTAACGGAGACGAAAAGAGTCGATACTTAACAACCAAATAGACAATGTCATTCATTCATTCATTTCAAAAATTCATGTAGCGACCCAAGTATCCAACTCAGGGTCGCTCCCAGTCCAACCACGGTGATATGAAACCAGTCAAACACTGATGAATCTGCTTTATAGGTAACAGGTGTATCTCCAACGGCAACGGGGAACTATTCCAGACTGTCCATCATGAGGTGATGCCAGTCTGAAGATTGTTTACATGTTTGACCCTTGTCTTCGCAACGAAATATCGACAGCGGACAAAAATTAACCCTATCGATGGAATTACACAAATTAACACCATTGTCACTTCTTGAGACGCTCTAATAATTAACAGATCAGATCAGAGAATCAAACCCGAGAGAAATAAACAAAACAAGTAAATGCAAGATCGATTTAAGCAATTTACATAATAAATTATATATAATATCGAAAAACGATTATTTCTATATGCTAATAAAGAAATTAAATAATCATATACCGTCATAAACACCTTTAACTTGCATTCTTTTTACGCTTTTATCTCAGCAATTGAGTGGATTTGAACAGTGTTCCTATTTCCAGCGTATTCGCAGATTCAGATCGGTGTAAACGGCCAATTGCGGTTTTAAAATATGTTGGAAATTTAAGAGAATTTCCACCATTGGATGATGCTCGTGATGGAGTGAATAGAACCGGTTGTCAAGAAGAGCAGAGCTTCAAGCAAAGACACTTTTATTCCAGCAATTGCATTGAATATTATTTACTGCGACTTACTCAATGAATCTCATTGAGTAAGTCGCAGGGAATCCACTTCAGATCGGCGCTAACGAGTGACGACTGTAATTCTTGAATTAATGTTGTTGTCTGCCAAATGACAGTTTGCTTCGACTCCTCCGTACCGCTTTACGTTAGGAGGAGCTGCTTACATTCTAACACGTCAACCAGTTATTCTTTCAATAAAACAAATATTAATAATATCTAAGCGAAATTTCTCGTTAATAGCCTATTGCGTATGAAGATAGCGTATAAAAGGTGTCTATGTGTCGACAGAATATTATTTACTGTCCAGATACTTTAACTTCGTCATTTCCCCATTATTCACTTTCAAAATATATCACTGGTGGTGATTATAAGCAGTCGGTAAGCTAGTAACGTCTGTAGAATTCTTGAAAAAGATTCTCAAACCGATCACAATTTAATTTTAATGTTTTCACCGTCTCTTCTTGCTGATGGATGCATTTATTTGTTGATCTTTTACATTATATTATATGCCAACGTAGAGAGTACCTCTGAATGGATATATTGATTAAAGAAGCGCTATATAGATGAATGAATCTTGTGATTGTCGATTACGAAAACATTGCTTCATCAGCAGGCTATAGTCACAATTAGGTTTATAAGTTTAAATGGTAGCTGTTTATTCCAATGGACGACACTGTGTAAGTTCGAGAACGATGCATCAAAGTCGCCCACCTACTCTAACGATGCTTGGGACTGTCACAACACGAACATGATCATTATTATGAACTGCGTCAATTAAGTACTGTTGTTTGCGATGGGGGTGGGGCAGATTCCATTATCAACATTCTTATGACCGTATTGTATCGTTAATAATTACATTTCTCAAAAAGACACCTCCGAAACGTCAAAGCCATGTTTGAACAAAATTTCCATAATTATTATACTCGATGAATGCGTGTTAAAGGTGTCTAAATCAGTGCACTGCATCATCACGTGTATCGTTAATTACAAACTGACACGGGGCAGTATAATTATAGGCCTAATTCATGCTATGACGGATGATCACACAAGTTATTACAGGAGTCGAATTTCACAGTTATCGGCAGCCAACTGTTATCGTCAGTCTATCACGTCCTACTACTCATAAGTTTTATCAACGCCATCTGCCGAATGGAAGGTTGAGTGAGCCGTTCTCCGTGAGCTCTTTGTGTCAGACTTTAACGACAGATGAAAGATAGATGATGACGATAAAGCCACCAGAAACTTTCCAACCTTTGAAAATGTTTTGCGATTTATTTCATTTTCGTATTTAATGTCGTCATCTCATAATCACAGACCGATGAATCGGACACGCTCACACTGATCAAAACTGAAAATGAAGTTTTATTTATACCATTTGCAGCATACGTTTTAACGGTGTCTATGATGAGCAATATCAAAATGTAATTGAAATTGCATTCGGTTGAAGACTATTATTCAAGACTGTATTGTTAACCTCTTCTTAGAACAGAATATTTATTTTTCTGGATGTCTGATCTATCTCCGCCCAATAGCCAAGTCCAGGGCTTAAAGTGGGTGGGAACGCGTGGGAACGTTGTTCCCACTGCTCTCGAAATTCTTGGCTTGCGTTCCCACTGCTCATCATGATGGAATTCCAAAACACATGCATTTCAATACAATTCTTCATCAGCGTTCCCACTGCTCACCAAAACTACTTTAACCATTGTATCCAACTCAGTAATAGTTGGTTGACTATACGGTCTTCGGGCGAGACTTAACGAACTTCTGTTGCCATGAGAAGATTAAAACCATTTCATAGTTAAAAGTCTGTCTATGAAGAAGTAAATCTAGTAAATGACGTGAATTACAAATAACCAACCATGTAAGAATCGACATAGAACATTAGTCCACCTAAAAAAAACTTCCTTCAAACCACAGCGCCTGTTGAATGTCTGTTTGCAGGCTATCTAGTCTGCGTTGTAGCGGGTTGATAATAAACGCAACGAAGATAGACCTAATTATATGCAGCTCATATGGATAAAGAGGAGGGCACTGCTAACTACCATCGTTTGTAATTACACTTACAAAACTAACAGCAGAAATTTCAGTTTGTCGTAATTGAGGCTCGTTATTCTCGTCCAGTGTTAGCGAAACTAAAGCGGATTTATTTTTCTGCCAAATAATATAAATTAAATTATGGACTGCCATCATTCAATGCTTTGATTGCTTATTACTATTATTTTATTGCCGCACAATTATTATACCGTTAACGTTGACCTTATGCTGAAAATGAGTGGACAACGCAGCGATGGAGCAGTTGTCACTATTATAGATTTGGCAGAATACGTTTAAAGGTGTCTAAGCCGAGAATTGTTTATGCTATATTATGCACTATTTAGTGACATCTTGTGGCTGTTAATGCCGAATATGTCGTCATTGCAATATATTTCCATCCATTTGGGTATTTTGTTGGTCCGAGTTTGAATGTCAATGGCGAAGTGGCTTATGATTATCCGATTATGAATATTATAATTATTATATTAGCTGAAGACAGTTACCATTGATATTAAAGAAAGCATAATGCAGCTTTGAAAGGAATTTCTTTGGCGTTTTGAGGATGTCCATTTCCAAAGGCATTCTCGGCAATTCTCTTATTCCCTCTAGAGACAACACCATGTCACTTATGGCAAGGTTGGTGAAGCAAGCTGGTGCTCTGCTAAGCAATGCCTGACTATGACCTGGTCGGTTTACTGTCAATACCGCGCGCACAATACCGCACACACAATACCGCGCGCACAATACCGTGATTTTCACTACCGCGCACCTTCAATACCGCGCACGATCGTTACCGCGTTTGTTTGCGAATTTGTTCAATCCAGCTTCTATTTCATACCTATAAATACCTTCATCCAGCTTCTATTTCTCGCTCATTTTTTCGTCAATCCAGCTTCTATTTCAGACATAGAAATACCTTCATCCAGCTCTTATTTATCATGCTTTATTTTCGTCATTCGAGCTTCTATTTCACCTGTAAAAAACCATCATCCAGATTCCATTTCTCTTGCGTTTTTCCTCAATCCAGCCTCCATGCCACCTGTAAAAAAACTTTCATCCAGCTTCCATTTCTCAATCTATAAAAATCGGATTGACGAAAATAAAGCATGAGAAATGGAAGCTGGATGAGAGAATTTTTAAATGAGAAATAGAAGCTGGATTGACGAGAACAACGAGCGATAAATAGAAGCTTGATGAACCGAACATGTGCACCCTCGTACGATAAAATACGGAAATTGAACAAATTCGCAAACAAACGCGGAAACGGTCGTGCACGGTAACGATCGTGCGCGGTATTGAAGGTGCGCGGTATTGAAAATCGCAATATTGTGTGCGCGGTATTGACCGGATACCGACCTGGTCCCACCAATTCTCTAATATACGCAACATTGAATTGCCAATCAAAATTTTGATGCTACAGTTGTATTCTTTATTTGAACAGTTTGATTGTTGTGCAGCACGATGCAAAACTTATGTAGACTCGGTTTTCTACGATATAAAGGTGTGTTATATAATCAGCGACCATAATAGATAAATAAAAAAGGAAATTATGAGTTCAGCTTTATAAACTGTGGAGCCTACGATTTGAATAATGGCAAGAAAGCTATTAGAGTTCATAAGAAAATTATTTTCTATCTTGGAATTCTCTTTAATTCTCTGTTCATCCTTCGAATAATTTCAAAACTCATTTATCTATTATACCTTCCGCATTTCTACCGTCAGAGCTTGATAACCTTCATACGTATGTCTATTGTTTAGCTTCATCAAAAATCATTTGTCCGATTGTTCTTCCTGCCCATTGTTTATCGACTACATAACCATCCGTTTTCTCGAATTTTCAAGCTGGCTCGTTTGGCTACACCAGTAAGGACGAAGGACGCGCGTCTGTACGCAATTAATTCACTTTGTGAAAGAGCGTGCGGGTCGCGGTTTGATTCCCGAAGGTGGCTATTTAAGAGATTCAAAAATCTCGGGCTAGCATGGTCCGACCACGGCCCCGGGGACCTAAATGGCGTGGCGACACTAATCATCTTCGATATGGCAGTGTCGTTAAACATGTAACAGAGAAGTTTCAAGCAGACCTCAATGAATGGATGGATGGATCCGATTTGACCAGGGTCTATGACAACAGAGGCCGTTACCCTGGACATAAATTTGCTCGGCATATTACAGCACTTAAGAGCGGCGGCGGCATTTGCAGTTTAACGTCACTGTGTGTCAACAAAGACCACTAGCGACGCCCTCCTTCTTTATCCAGGCTTGGAATTGGCACTGGCAGAGTGCAACCAGTGACGGAGTTAAGAGCAAGGTGCAGAGTGTACAAGGTGAATGGAATTATTTTACTTATTAATCAGCAGTTTAACGACATCTTATAACTACAAAGGCTGTTGACGTCTTTAAAGATTTTAACGTATGTCTATTCACTTGTGTTCAACTGTTCAGCAGTTTTTGTCCTTTTTCTCTCTGTTTTCGTTTCCTTTTCCCGAAGTTTGATGGCAATATTATTTTACATTTGCACATTTCATGATGTTCACATAATACAACATCTAGGTTACTTAATTAGATTAACATCAAATATTTATCGCATGTTTACAAGCAATTTTGAACATTCATTGACCAACAATGAAATTATTGGCGGATTAGATATTCAACATTAAAATAAAAAAAATAGAATTTTACAAGGTGAAAAGAATTTTATATAGCATAATGAAAATACATTTAAAAGGTGTTGTTCTGGCTCGTTTATTATCTTGAAAGACGAAGAATTGGCCTTGTCAAGAGTTAGTTAGAACCAGTGATTAAAACGTTGCTTATGTACGTTAAAGCAATTGCGTTAAAAAGGTGTATATTTTCTCCTCATTTTTTTAAACCATGGATGGATGGATTCGATTTGATCAGGGTCTATGACAACATAGGCCGTTACCTGGACAGAAATTTGATCGGCATATTACAGCACTTGAGAGCATCTATTTAATTGCATCACAAACAAATTATAGATAAAGCCGATGGATCAAGATAGTATGACGTGGCCATATGAAAAAGAGGCCGTGCTTTCGAAAACAATTTGTTTGGCATAATACAGCTCGTTTTACAAAGCCGATGATTGAACACAGCGAAATTTACAGTTTTATTAACCGCGTTAAAACATTGTCTAACGTCTGCTTTTTTACATAAATTACTAATGATGGTAAAAATAAGGAAGCAAACGACAGATGATGCTTGATTGAATGATGACAAGTGGATACGCATGTCCCAACATCGATAGCTATTACGACATCAAACATGTGAACCTGCATATTAAAGGGATAGACAGTGATCGTTTGCACTTACGCTGTGCCAGTCCCACGCCTGGAGAAATGAGGAGGCAGACAATGATCATATTCTGTGATATAACATTGTGTTGTTAAATATCATAAGACCAAACAAACTCCACATGAGCATTGGGCTGCTCTTCAGAGAGTGAGAATAAACCCTAGGTATAAATGCACAAGAACACCTTTAAAACTTATTGGACTACAGCTATATAAGCTAATGACCCAGAAACACCAGATTTTAAAAAAACTTTTTCTTGCGTTGCGTTTTTTAAATCGTCAAAAAACGATAGGTGACATCACTAAAAGTGGTGTAACTTTTGTTGTATTTGAAATATTTTGATGAAATCTGACCGTTATGTGTAGATATGAATTTTCTTTAAGGCTGTAAATTTTAATTTCGAAATTCTTACTTTTGGTCAAGATATTGGCAAAAAACCGAGGGGACCTTTTTTGGCACACCCTGTATGTGCGCTTCTCAAAAGCGTTCCCGTAAAAATGCAGACATTGAATCGGAGTTTCACGCCGAAGCGCTGAGCAATTGCCAGTGAAGGGTTTGCTAAGGGTCCATATGTGCGGCGGCTTGAGGTGGATTCGAATATGTAACCCTCCGGCTGCAGGACAACAAATAAACCCATCACACTATAGCGCCCAACCGTAGGGCCGGTAGCGGGGACACTGTAGAAATGAAAATACTTTATGTGTGCGGACGATGGGTGAGTGTTGTGGTCGAAGGTTACGGAGATTATGAGGGGAGGGGGAGAAACTTAAAATTCGGTGTGGTGATCGGGACATTTTATTTTCCCCAGTCTTATTCTCTTCCGCTGACTAAGGATATTGAGAAGCGCGATTTATATTTCCTTTCATTGATTGATTGATTGATTGATTGATTGATTGATTGATTGATCGATTGATTGATTGATACATTCATTAATTGATTCAGTGATTCATTCATAAATTCATTCGTTTATTCGATCTTTCGTTCATTCACGATCGACCTTGGAATAGATCAAAACTTACATCAAACATTGATTAATTCTTTCTTAGATGTCATAACAAAGATGAGTAGTTTTTTCTCAACGCGAGATTGTAGGAGCAGCGCCGAGTGTAATGGCCTATGGCGTACGGTATCCAAGCAGACTAAAAATAAATATTTATACAAAATATCATCTTTAAAAAAATTTAAAATACATGTTAAAGGTGTCTAAAATGCGGATTTTATAGAACGGTTCGGATTGCACTCAATGACAGGACTTATAATGGCAGATAGCTATTCTTTAGGGATGAACTGATTACCATAATAATATTATGTGTACATTTTACCAAAAGAACATTGATTATATATTCATTCGTTACGAGGCTTCTATTAACTTCTATAGCGCCCCTTCAAGGCGACGACTCAGAAGCAGTATCAAACCCAATGCAGCTAAAAAGAAAAGAGCTGAGATGTTCATACTGCATAACAAGGCGGGCTTTTTTCACGGATAAAATATCATGCGACATTTTTAAATGAAGATGATTTTTAGGTCATGAAAGAAACCATTTGCGTGTTATTTATAGCTTCGGAAGAATACGTATTGAAGGTGTTTCACGCGAGAAACCTAAAAATTCGCTAGTCTCACAAATCGCATAATCTGAAATTATCTATTAAAGATAACTTACTGCTGTTTAGCGTTTCCATTCTTTAAGAATTATTTATTATAAATAATTATTGTTGACGGAGTATTGAACACTATGCGCGGCCGAAACAGCAGAGACTATTGAAAGAAACAATTTGCGTGGTATTTATAGCTTCAGAAGAATGCGTATTGAAGGTGTTTCACGCGAGAAACCTAAAAATTCCGTATCCATTGTTTAAGAATTATATATTATTATATATTACATATTATCTTTTAATATAAAGCTCAAAGTTTGTCCTTCTGTGTGTGTGGCAATAAATTTTCTCCGGAGGCCTACTCGGAAATGACAGCGATTCGTTTAAAAAAAAATTTTGCAATCGATTCTTACCCACATTTGGAGTTAAACGCCATTATTTTCAGCTGTCAATTAATTTTATAGCCCGTGCTGTCAACATTTTAACTTCACACGCGATTCGAAAGCTATGCACGTTGATCGCCTGTCTTTATTAACACGCCATTTGCTTACACTGAAACCACCGATGATATATTGATGTATCAAACCAATACATTAATGACGTCATGGCCGGGCTTATTCTTATAGAGCATTATGTCGTTAATTAATATTAATCTTAATCTTAACCATGTCGTATGTATCAGTATTTAAGACGCAATAATTTTCGCCGATCGATTTTCAACGAACCAATAGATTCCTAACCTCATTTTTCGCCGAGGTCAGATCTTTTCGCACGCGGTTTCGCACAAATGCGGACGGGTTGTAACTGGGTTGGACTGAAAAACTAAATTTCACGGGCAACGCCGGGCTCCCCCGGGTCGGAACGGGTTGGGACCGATGGAAGGCGAAGTGAGAAGGGTGGCGTGGGAGCGGGGTCAGGCGTGGCGGGAGCGGGGTCAGGCGTGGCTGGGAACTAAAAACCGAAATTTCCCGGGCAACGCCGGGTGATTCAGCTAGTATATATATATATATAAAATATTATATATTATATATTATTATATATTACATATTATTCATAGTTAGATTCAGTGTCATGTGATCAAAAGTCAAACTGTTCGTTCGCTGCCATCAGACAGGTGTTAGGAATGTGATGTCGTTAATCGTAATCGTAATCGTAATCTCGAGATTTCTAGAGCGCACACAGAAGCATAGACCGGGAACCAGTTTATTCACAGGCGCTTAATCGAAACAATCAAATCATAACGGTAACACATCGCATACATACTGCTATACCTTTTGTGGCAAATTTATGAATTTGTCCTTCCTCGATCAACTCATTATCCAGTCTCGCGACTGGTATTAAAAGTGTTTTGGTTGTTTGTTATTACACTATAACTTGCCAAGGACCACATCGTTGAATATTTCTACGATATGATGGATTGATGGATGGATCCAGATTTTTCGAGGACTTATGACAAGAGTGGCCGAAATAAATTGTTTGGCATAATTACACTGCGGTTGGAGCGGGTGCTGAGCACGGCTGCACGTTTTATTGGTCGTATCCCGATACTTGATTATGTTGCTGATTATATGCGGCATGTCCTGCGCTGGGTCCCTATCCATCAGCGAATTATATAAGCCACCGGGTCTGTGCTTTGGTGTGGCATTGCCTCTTAGGTGCTGCTCGTGCATAGCTGCAAGAGCTGTAGGCCTACAGGGAAGTCGTGCTCTACGTTCCTCATCTCAGGGCGAAATCATCAGCCCAAGAGCACGAGCTGCTCTCGAGCAGCGCCTGCTTCTCTGTTATTGGCCCCATGCCTTGGGTTTGCTCAGATGAGTTTTGCCGCAACCTTCTGCCGATGCTGGACTGAGAGCGCTCCTGAGTAGTAACCTTGGAGGGGCGTTATATAAATTTCCATAATGAACGAATAGGATAAGTGGATTTAAGGGATCACTGGATGGCGACATAATTATGCTGGACAATTTATTTCGCTGCATAGACACCTTTAAAACGCATTTTAGTGACATTATAACTAGGAAACATGTTTCTCGCTATAATTTATTTGAATTACCTCAATGCTCAGGCTCCCTCAGGATTGCGTGGAAAAAGCCATCATGATGGGTCACGTGGAGGGATATCGACGCAAGGGCAGACCGCGTATTAGCTGGATTGACAATTTTCTCTCTTGGTCTCACCTGTCCGGATCCCATCTCCTCGCCGCTGCACGCGATAGACAGCAGTGGAGAGCTATAGTCCATGCACGTGGCCAACCGTCGCGCAGCGACGTCGGTGATTGACATGACATGACCTCAATGCGTCTATTAGCACAGTACGTGGGATTGCGACGAAATCTTACTGCACTTTGTGATACAAGCATAAAATCTGGTAGGTGGTAAGAACGTCATGTCCAATACTGAAAATAATTAGCTATAGGACCTTTGTAGATTTGCTCCTTGGCCCTAACGACAGCTATTTTTTTCAAAATAGCCAATCGCTACAAGTATAAATTTATTATTCGTTTAATTTCAAAGTAAGACAAACAGGGTGACACACCTCACCAAGTTACAGTTCAGAGATATAAAATAATAGACAGAAGTAATAATAAAGCTTATGGTAATAATATTGAAATAAAGTTGCGGCGGCCATGGGCTTGCATCCGTCTGTTACGTTGTTGATGTTAAACTAGACAGTTGATGTGGAATTACTGCCATTGAATCAGGACAAGCAGAAAACGGCCCGTCAGTTATTAGCAGCTGTAATCAGCGCTACTGACGCTCGCTTCACGATGGTGTTGTGTTCGAAGAATCGTCAGTTCATTAGTAAGTCTAGCCGATGCTACAAAGTCTATCCAATCGAAGTATATAGTGCCCGATAAGATTGAATTCATGACTTAGCGAAATTGTTGTTAGATTCTTTATAATCCATTCCGGAGGACTTGCGGTAGAAGCGCGTGGAAATTCATATCCGGTCATTTCGTTTTTAGTTGTTGCAGAGCACATGATGCAAATGGCGGTCGCCATGCGAAGATATCGTAGATGGTATTAAGTCGTCCAAATCAAAATGATCCACTCGAAAGTCCAAACAAACATCACAGAAGTAGACTCGTACACTTAATACACTCAAATAGACGAGACAGTTGCAATCATACGGCTAAAAATCCAAATAAACCGGCATATTCTTTCCGAGCGAAAATCGGCGTGAACCAGATATTCCGCTAGCGAGATCCCGATTGATTAAGTAAGTAAGTATTATAATGACCTACAATGGCCCTCTCGGAAAGAACGTGCCAACCTCCAGAACGTGTGGTAATTTATTCGCCATATAAATGATCTGACCAACTTAATTCGTCGGGACTCAACCCTTTTGTAAGCCGAGACCGATGACGATATGTCACGATCTTTGCCCTTGGAGAAGAAGTTCGGCGCTAGCGACACCTGCGGTCAAAAAATCACTTAAGCAATTAATGATAGATTGTGTGTATCTAATACACCTTAAAGAAGAAACTACAAATAATATAAATAAAGAAAACGCGTTAAATAAACGACTCGCAATCAAGTCTCTCCCAGCATCAGTTCGAGGCAAGCGGGCATTGAAGGCCAAAAGACGACAATGACAGATAAAAAAAATAATGGAAACGTTATCCTATCGGCTGCAACCAGTTCTAAGATTAGATTAAGGAGAAGGCAATGCTAAAAGAACCTTCGTCAGTAGGCCTAACAACCAGGATCTCCGAGATGGGTTGGGGAGAGTGCAAATGCCTATAGACCCGCCAACTTTTAGAAATACGGGCTAGGAGTCATAATTACATGGAAAGTTTTAAGATTTCTGCCTTTTTATTCTAACAATGCATTGAAAATTAACTACAATCAGTTTAACCTTCAAGTCAACAACTGAATGAACTCATATAATTATAAAAAATATGAAATTGCTCGTCGTACCTGCACTTTTGCCGCTTCAAATTGATTCTAAAAAAGATAGTTTCTCATTAAACCTTAACATAAGACTTAGTTTCGACTGCATCTCTGTCCAGAGGATCAAAATTTCTCTCGTCAGCCATGGTATCGACAAAAGACTCGCTATAAATATAAACTGTATGTTGCCGTATACCATGCATGGTTCAGAGCATATTTGTAATGATATATAAGTTTGGGTTTACTGTCAATACCGCGCACACAATACCGCGATGTTCACTACCACGCACGATCATTACCGCGCACGATCATAACCGCATGCAAGTCCTTCAACATGCATCCAGCCTCTATGTCAGATCTACAAATACCTTCATCCAACTTCTATTTCTCGTTCGTTATTTTCATCAATCCAGCTTCTATTTCATATCTAAAATACCTTCATCCAGCTACTATTTGTCATGCGTTGTTTTCATCAATCCAGCTTCTATTTCATATCTAGAAATACCTTCATCCAGCTTCTATTTCTCATGCGTTATGTTCATAAATCCAGCTTCTATTTCACCTCTAAAATAATTTAATCCAGCTTCCATTTCTCAAGCGCTGGACCAGTCTGTAGAATAGTTGTCGTGACACCGCTTAACTAGAAGTTGGATGAAGGCGTTTTTAGATCTGACATAGAAGCTGGATGCATGTTGAGATACTTGTATGCGGTTATGATCGTGCGCGGTAATGATCGTGCGCGGTCTTGTGAATCGCGGTATTGTGTGCGCGGTATTGAGCGGATACCATAAGTTTGTTCAGTCAGGCAACTGCTACTACAGTTGTTTGGTATAATTGTAATCCAACGAAAATGAAGAGGCCGAAAAAAGAGCAGAACCACCTTTATCACCGATAATCCACATACTATAAAGTTATTCAAAGCGTCATTCTCCACGTGTTTCTACTGATCTTGCACGGACATGGCACAACGTTCATTAAACAGATACCACATTAGTCAAGGGAAATTATACATCTAATTTGTTCATAGCTTCATAAGTACTTCATAGAATAACGGAGGAGAGAGAGTAGCAGGAGGAAGAGCATTTTACATAGAGGTTTGAATCATTAAAGTTTCCATTTTGTGCTGGCTATTCATTTTATAAGCGTTCAGTACAGAGTAAGACGTGTACTTATAAGCTGCATTTTGTAATACTGACATGTACAAAACCTTTCCTCCTCCTCCTCTTCCTCCTCATTCTCCTCTACTTCCTCGATCTACACTCTCCTTCCCTGCTTTCAGCACTTCAACACTTCACATAATAAATGAACGAACGCTATCTATAGGCCTACTTCTTCTGCCTGTCGTGATAGAAAATAATTGTGAAATAATTGTGAAATATCATGAAACCGTTCTGTTTTTCAACCGTTCCACCTCTCGCTTTACAATATTCTGACGCTTGAAATTGACTTCTCGCGTTAAAAAATTGTCATTCTGTGACACAAATAGTCATAGCAGCTTCTTCACATCATTTCTATTTTTTCAATGTGCTTGATAAGTTGATTGCGCCATTGGGTTAAGGACATAATGTTTCTGTTTCTAGATTGGACAATTCCGTGAGGTCACCCGTAATAGTTTGTTTAGTGAACAGAGTATTAGAAAATGTCTGGAATTAGTTATTTCTGCACTTAAAAATTGTTGAAGCATTCCAACACTTAAAAATTACCGAATGATAGATTATAATCGACGAAAAAAAATTTGTATTAAGAGAACTTTTGTCTAAGCGAATTTTTATGCCTAGAAAATTCGATAAATATGGCAGGAAGGAAGGATAAAGGTGTAAATACTTGGCATGTAAAATGTACCAAGTCTGAATTTTCACAATGACACAACTCGTTATCAATAATCTATTAAAATACCCCAATTAATTGTCTTGCTTAACTTCTACTTAGTATTAAGCATTAAACAGTTAATTAGTTATTTAGTTTATTTGTTAAGAAGCATTATAACGCTACAGTGGACGATGATGAGGCAAAGATCAACACAGGTGAAAAGCAAAGTCATCAGGTGGAGAAAATTGATGGCCGCAACAGTGTTCCAGAAATTGATTCTCTCTTTCAAGCAACTCATTACAAATACAGCATCCAAAGCATTTCGTTGAAGACAAATTTGCATCCACAGACGTTTTGATTTTGCTAGTAGATTGACTTGCTCTATCTTTAATTCTCCACAAAGGATTTGCAACTGCATCAGAATCCAGATGTATGCTACTTGAGAAACTTTCATCTGGTTTATCAGTAACATCTACAGTACTTGATGTGATAAAACGATGAGACAGGTTAGCAATCACTTCAATTCCAATTTCTAGATCCTGTGGCGGTGTCATATCGCAGAGTTTAAACTGTTTTGGTGAAACATTGCTCTTAGAATAAGACTTATTGCATCTCTGTTGCTTCACATTTGCATGAGTCACTCTATGTTTCTTTAAACTGCCACGTTCATTGAATCCTTTATTACAAATCTCACATATGTATGGTTTTTCACCAGTATGGGTTCTGATGTGAGCTTTCAGATCACCACAAACATTAAATGCTTTCAGACACAGCTGGCATTTGTATGGTTTCTCGCCAGTATGGATTCTCATATGCGTTTTCAGAGAAGAACTGTGATTAAATGATTTATGGCATAGCTGGCAAATGTCTGGTTTCTCGCCAGTATGGATTCTCATGTGCATTCTAAGATGCCAATTTCGATTAAACGACTTCTTACATAGCTGGCAAATGTATGATTTTTCTCCTGTATGGATTCTCATGTGCTCTTTCAGATAATCATTTCGCTTAAATGACTTCTTGCATAACTGGCAACTGTATGGTTTTTCTCCAGTATGAATTCGCATGTGCCTTTTTAGGCTACCACTTGCATTAAATGATTTCTTACATAGATGGCAACTGTGTGGTTTCTCTCCAGTATGTATTCTCATGTGCCTTTTCAGGTCACCATTTCCATTAAATGATTTCTGACATATCTGGCAACTGTACGGTTTTTCTCCTGTATGGATTCTAATGTGCGTTTTCAGGTCACCACTTCTATTAAATGATTTCTTACATAGATGGCAACTGTATGGTTTCTCCCGAGTATGGATTCTCGTGTGCGTTTTCAGGGCACCAATTCCACTAAACAATCTCGGACATAACTGACAACTGTATTGAATTTCTCCCACATCAACTCTCGTATTTGCCATCAGTCTACTATTCACAATTTTTCTCCAGTCTCGTTTCTTTGATGATCGCCTCCACTCTGCAGTTCTGAAATACTAGAGAGCCAAGTGGTTTTTTTAATTAATTGGTTCGTATGTGCATCTGCAATCGCAATACTTGGAATGCGACTTTTGTGAACCTGAGTACTGCTGTTCAATGTAAAGTATTGCCTTGTAACAGCTTTTACAATAATTGTTGTTCACACACTAGCAATGTCCAATTTACGCAATTATAAAAAATTCATGTCTTGCGGCATTTCAGGTGCTTACGAGACGGGTCTCTTGCTTGGTCTGTCAGTAGAAGTCATCCTTTGATTAAAGTATGATATTCGGAAGACACAAATACTGGCGAAAATAATATGGAAGTTATTCAACCTTTGGGAAATTTGCAAACCTCGTATTCGTCATCAGTCTACGTGCTTATTGCTTATTCCTTTACGCTGTTGCACAGTATGACTTTAAACTAAGATGAAACAGCTGAGATTGATGAAAGTTGTTGACGGAAACACCCAGTACAATGTTCTTGATGACGATTAATGTAGCAACTGATATTTGAAGCTTTAACAAAACGTTGCTCGTCTTCCGTGTGTACTTGCTAAAAAAAATCAAAGGTAGAAATCAATTTTATAGATTTAAGAAAATGAAGAAAACATACTTTCACTAGTGCCCATTGCTGTACGAGGTGCCAACAGACGTAACAATTTTGCACCTCTTCGAGGAGACCATTCAAGGCGCTTCAAACTCCATCATGTCATAAAAGTACAGTTTTGAGTTAATTAAAAACGAATCAGAAATACCCAAGGAAGCAGGTGATTGTTCACCAAGGTACTGAATAAATAACAATAATCTTAATCTATCGACCTAGTCGGAATCCATAAACAAGTAGAGTAATGTTCATTCTCTAACGTGGCATTTTTTGCAATTTATGCATCGTTGCAAACAGGGTATCACATGGTTTAAGCATCTTAATTTATATTCTAAACGCTAGAAGTTGGTTGAAGTAAAAAAAAACTTCTTCCTAAAATAGTGCTCAATTGATGAAAATTATTCTAGCCGAAATGGAAGTTGGATTGACAAAAGCAGCCCTTGCTTGAATGGAAGTAGGACCGATGAATTTTTTTATGTAAACAAAAGCTGGAATGATGAAAAAATGTCATGATTCGTGCAGAAGCTGGATTGATACTAAAATATATTTACCCATGCGTGCATGAGAAACGTCAATACGGACAGCGTGGTAAGATTCGACTTTTCTGCGTTGCTTTAGCGTTCTAAATTAATCACTTGGCCCAGCATAAATATTTTTGCATAATCCAACTTCTGTTATGGCATGACTCCTTTTATATCATTCCATCTTCCATTTGCATGGATTTTTCTCAAAATGGCACCCAGCTTTACCTAGGGTGAAAAATTTGGCATAGGATATTAACCCTCGAATGCCCAAGGGGGGGGGTGGTCCGACCGGACCCCAGGCCTGTTTTTCCCGGATAACTTTTTAACGGCTATGGATCTGCAAAAATGCTTTTAGGTATTCCTAGAGCAACCATTTGGGCATCGAATGGTATATTTTGCGTGAGTATTGTCCAGCCCCATACCCCACAACCACAGCATATACTAAGGGTACCGCACGATATGCGGCTATTTGCCATACGGATGTAGGACATTTCCCCCCTGGACATTTCCCCCCCCGGACATTTCCCCCCCGGACATTTCCCCCCCCTGGACGTTTCCCCCCCCGATTTCGACTAGGACATTTCCCCCCCGGACATTTCCCCCCCCCTTAAGCTTCTATATAGCTTGCATTTTTCATTCATCCAGCTTCTATTTCAGATCTAAAAATACCTTCATCCAGCTTATATTTCACTTGCATTTTTTCATCAATCCAGCTTCTATTTCAGATCTAAAAATACCTTCATCCAGCTTATATTTCACTTGCATTTTTTCATCAATCCAGCTTCTATTTCAGATCTAAAAATACCTTCATCCAGCTTCTATTTAACTTGCGTTTTTTCATCAATAAAGAGTCTATTTAAGATAAAAAATACCTTCATCCAGCTTCTATTTAACTTGCATTTTTTCATCAATCCAGCTTCTATTTCAGATCTAAAAATACCTTCATCCAGCTTATATTTCACTTGCATTTTTTCACCAATCCAGCTTCTATTTCAGATCTAAAAATACCTTCATCCAGCTTCTATTTAACGCGTTTTTCATCAATAAAGCGTCTATTTAAGATAAAAAAATACCTCCATCCAGCTTCTATTTAACTTGCATTTTTTCATCAATCCAGCTTCTATTTCAGATCTAAAAATACCTTCATCCAGCTTATATTTCACTTGCATTTTTTCATCAATCCAGCTTCTATTTCAGATCTAAAAATACCTTCATCCAGCTTCTATTTAACGCGTTTGTCATCAATAAAGCGTCTATTTAAGATAAAAAATACCTTCATCCAGCTTCTATTTAACTTGCATTTTTTCATCAAACCACCTTCTATTTCACATGTAAAAGGTCTTCATCCAGCTTCCATTTCTCAAGCGCTTTTTCATATGTTGAAGACCATAAAAACAATGGTTTCCGCATACGGGGGGGGAAATGTCCTAGGGTAGGGGGGGAAACGTCCGGGGGGGAAATGTCCGGGGGGGAAATGTCCGGGGGGGAAATGTCCAGGGGGGGAAATGTCCGTTCCCCTTGCGTATGGTTACTGGCCAATAAATAAATGGTCAGCGCACGTTATATGAACTAAAGATTCATATAAATTATTGTGATATAAGATACATCAATCGATTGCAAATTCATTTGGGATTACAAAGAACTAAATTCTGAAACAATATTCCAATCCCTTCGCAAGATACAAACATGAAAACGATAGGCTTCCTTCGGTAAATGACGCAAGCAAGCTTGTTTCTAGACTGTTATTTTCGTCAGCCCAGCTTCTATTTCAAATATAAGAATACCATCATCCAGCTTCCATTACTTAAGCGTTTTTTCATCAATCCGACTTCTATTTCAGATCTAGAAATACCTTCATCACTTACTTACTTACTTCACACAACATCACTGACTGAAGCGGGACCCCAATGTTTCGCGCGGAAACATTGGGCTATCGATCGCCGGAGTTGAGGCCGCTCTATTCTGCGTGTATCTGTGACCGCCATACGGTTATTGTTACTGACGTCTCGGTAGGAAGTAAACAGTATGGCGGTCGCAGATACACGCAGAATAGAGCGGTCTCAACTCCGGCGATCGATAGCCCAATGTTTCCACTTAATAGTCAATGGTCAAAAGACATGGCAAGTGTGCAATAAGACAGCAGGCAAAAATAAGTAAGTAAGTAAAAGTCCAGCTTTTTCAATTGCATCAGCTGTTTTATGAATCCAACTTCTGTTTCAATAATGATTATTTTTCATCAATCCAGCTCCAATTTAATCGGAAACATTTTAATCAATCCAGCTCCTATTTAATTAAGAAGATCCTTATCCATCCAGCTCTAATTTAATCAACAACATTTTCATCAATCCTGCTCCAATCTAAGCTATAATATTTTTATTAACCCAGCTCTATTCTGCGTGTATCTGTGACCGCCATACTGTTTACTTCCTACCGAGACGTCAGTAACAATAACCGCAGTGTGAAACCGGGGGGGGTTAATTTGAAACCTCGGTAAAAGTGTATTTTAGCGTATTTTATTCAAGACAGGTTAGCTCAAAATAAATAGCGTATTTTATTATTTAGATGCCTTTTCGAACTTCCGCAGGTATTTTCATCAATCCGACTTCTATTTCTCAAGCAATCTTTTCATCAATTCCGTTTCCATTTCTCGAGCGTTATTTTTGTCCATCCAGCTGCTACGTCGGCCATTAGATACCTTAATCCACATTCCGGTACTTATGGGTTAATTCACCTGATTTTTTTTCTATATAATGACTCGGTAGACTGCGCTGCAGCGTTGTTATCTTTAATAAATCCAACTTCTAGTTTGCCAAGAATCCTTTTCATCGATCCAGCTTCTCTTTAGGCAAGAATTTGTTCGATAAATCCCGCTTCTATTTCGTCAGCAAATGTTTTTCAGCCGTTTTTCATTGAAAATTATTGTTCATCAATCCAGCTTCAATTTCAGCAGAATGACTGCACTAACCCTAAAACTAAGCCTAACCGACCCTCACGACGCCTAACCTGAGCCCTAACCGACCCTCACGCGCTAAATCCCGCTTCTATTTCGTGAGGAAATATTTTACCCGGCAAAAGAAATAAATCAGGTGAAATAACCCATAAGTACCCACATTCCATTTCTCAAGTGTTTTTTTCCATCAATTCAGCTTCTATTTCATCCATAAGTTTTCATCAATCCAGCTTCCAATATCACTCAATTTTGTCTGTTTGTCACGTTATAACGATTTCATCAACGAAATGTGTAAATACATACGCTAAATAATAAAATACGCTAAAATACACCATATCGATTTCGAAATAATAAAATACGCTAAAATACACTTTTACCGAAACGTCTACACCTGGGTTTGTCCGGAGGGTTTTATTATCCGTTTGGACCGTTTCTCAAATAATTTTAAACGCTGAAACGATACATAACCTGGTAGACGGTAAGATTGCTAAATATATTTGCTACACTAGGGTGACCATTTTCTGACCATCAAAAACCGGGACACTTTTAGGAAAACTCACAGTAGTTGTAATTCCGTAACTATACAGGACTACAGTCGTATACGAAAGCCTAGTCCCAGGGGCGTAGACAAGGGGTTTAGGGGTTAAACCTCATTGGTTTATGAAAAAGTTTTTTTAAAAGGTTATTTATCCACTTAAATAAGAAAAGAAAAAATTGTTTGTAGTAACTATTGTTTTCTTATCTTATTCTCTTTGTTACTTTTTTATTTAGGCTACTGCAAAAAGCTTACTGTTGGGTTGGTGTCAGATGGTGCCAGGCCATAACCCCCATCATAAATTCTCCTGGCTACGTCACTGCCTATAGTCCTATAGGATAATTTAGTCAGCTGTCCATAGTAGGCCTAAGCTATTGTTGTTTATAGTAAGCTTAGGCCTACACTGCATAGGCTACTTTGATTGTTCATAGCTTAGCTCTGTTCTGCGAACGCTTTTCGAACATATCGATGCAGATGTAATCACAGTTAAATTTAAGGCTGAGTTTTAAATCTCCATTTAACCTGCTCTAGTCGTCAGTGCACTGAGTGCACTGCACTGAGTGCAGCACTCTTTCACAATATTGAGAACACGCTCTCAATTGGCGCTCAGTGTGTAATCTAGTCCAGAGACAGATTTAAGGTTTCTGGGGGAACAAACGAGCAGAAAAGGAGTTTTGGGGGTATGTGCCCGCACCATCAGAATTTCTTAAAATTTCACCTTTTACACTAACAGCATTTAAGTTACCATCTGAAAAAACCTATTCCAATGCTGGCGTATGAGTGGTCTAAATCTCATTGCGACCTTGATGCGACCTGCCGAAATTTAGCCCATAGAGCGTGGATCTAGGCCTAGTGCCGCAGCTGAAATTGTATTATGAAAACTTTCTCGTTACGGTACGCCTTGATAATTATTCTCAAAATCTGTGAACTAAACTCAATAGCATAATTACTAAAGATGTAGTATGAAACTCCAAATAAATTGACAACTTCTCTTTCGTTAAGATTTCTTTTTGAGTTACAAACTGTACTTTGGTCTATCATTTACATAAAACTGACGTTTTCAATATACAAGTTTCCTTCTTGTCAAAAACCGGGACAATTTTGTACTTTTGCCAAAGTCGTCGGGACACCGGGACGCTCCACAAAAAACCGGGACATGTCCCGGAAAACCGGGACGTATGGTCACCCTAAGCTACACGCACAGAAAACAGAATGAAATCTTGTTTGGAATTAAACTAAAATCTTCATCTAATCTGGTTTCAATATCTCTCACCCCAACAAAATGGCGAGCTATTAAATATTTTTCACACAACGATGGCAACTGAGATATGGATTTTGGTAACGTCTCTTCTGTCATCTACCGAATATATTTTTACATTCATGCAGCAGCTGAGACGTTTGGCAGGTGTCAACAGAATCATGAAAAGTCCATTTAAAATTCTTTGCTTTTGACATCATATTTTAGACATAAAAAGTTTCGTGCCGTAGACTTGGCTATGATATTCTACTGTCCCGCTTTGACATTAATGCCGGTTTCAAAACTGCTTATCACACTATCCTGATCGAATAATTGTAAATACGCATGGGATCATAAACTCCGTTCCCATCCGGTGTAAAGATTTCAAGGTACCCCCACCCCAAATTACCCTCCTTCAAACTGTAATTTGTATAAATCATCGCACGTATTGCACTAAATAATCAGAAAAAATGATCCCGCTTCTTGTTTCGTCTGAAGATTTTCATCCGTCATTCCACTTCGTGGTTCGTTATCTATTTTCATCTGTAACTAAAATACTAATCGCTGCTGAAGTTACATGGAGAAACAGCTTCGAAGCTATTATTTTTCTTTGGATCAAAATATTGATAACAAAGCACGAAGTGGGATGGCGGGTCAAATTCTTCAGACCAAAACAAGAAGCGGGATGATTTTCCTGATTTTTTAGTGCAATAAATGCAATTATTGATGCAAATCCAATGTCCATGGCAATCTGAAACCGGGAGGAGGTAATTTGAAACCTTTACACCGGGGTTTGTCCGGAGGGTTTTATTATCGTTTCCAAAATAATTTTAAACTCTAAAACGATACATAACCTGGTAACCGGTAAGATTGTTAAATTTATTAGCTATGCGCACAGAAAACAGTATCAAATCTTGTTTGGAATTAAACTAGAATCTTAAGTCATCTAATCTGGTTTCAAAATCTCTCATCCCGACAAAATGGCGAGCGATTAAATCATTTTTCACCACGATGGCGAATGAGAAATGGATTTTGGGAACGATGATTGATGTAAATCTATAGTGTCCAGGGTTAGGGTTACCATACGTCCGGGTTTCCCCGGACATGTCCTCTTTTTAGACCCCTGTCCGGGCTGCTTTTCAGAAATATGGCTTTTGTCCGGGTTTTTCCGTCCGTCCGCGATCGATCTTACTTACTTACTTTTACGTGTTATATATAGGCTACTATTCCGTTCCGTGAACTAAACACTCGTTCCTGCAATATTTACCCCAATGATATGGTTACTATTGGATTTCCGGTTCCTGAAGCGTTTTTTTTTAACCAAACGCATAAATATAACGCATGTTACGTAGTGATAATAATATTGTAGATCTAATTAAAATAATTAATTTTTCAATTTAACGAAAAAAATTGACATAAAAATGTCGAAACGTAAGTGTTTTCGTGCAGGTCGTTATGGCTGGGAAGCTAAATGTTTTACATGCGGCAGCGGAACTTATATGTCAGTTGCCAATGAGGGTGCACTGGATTTAAAGGCGCACGTCGAAACGCCGAAGCATGCTAAGAGTGTTCGGGGAACTTCATATACCAAAGTAACAAAATATTTTGTAACACTGGGTTCGAAAAGCGACGAATCTGTCACTGTTTTGTTTCTGTGTACAGTCAGTGACAGCAGTGTAATGTGTATATATCCTACTGAAGTCCTGGAGTACTGAACACTCACTCAGTGAAGTTAAATTGAAACCATGTACAATAAGAAAAAAATTTGGGTAGTTTAACGTTGCTTTTTTTGTACAACACTTAGGCCTAACATTGGCGTAGCACTAGAAGCCGGCTACAGGATGGTAACCGGACGAACATTTTGTGTGTCCTCTTTTTCATCTGAGCACTTATGGTAACCCTATCCAGGGTGTAATCTGAAACCGGGGGGGAGGGGGGTGATCTGAAACCTTTACACCGGTTCTGTTCATTCAGTACCGATCAATCTTTGTCAATAATAATAATAATAATAATAATGACGTCAACCACCCATATCTCTTGACCCTCAGACTACTCAAGCTTTTTTGTGACATAGGCAAATAAGGGGGTTAGGCTATTATCCCCTCTGGATTATGAGTTTCTTTTGAAATATCATCTCTTGTAATACAGCAATGGATTCAGCAATCATTTCTGAACAAAGCAGTACTTCTAGATTTAAATTATAATTATGAATGCACCTCGAAATTATGCATTTGTTTCACATGAGAGACAATTCCACACTTACTTTGAATAAACAAATATTTGTTTATGTATACAAGAGTAGTTTACATTTAATAAAGCCTAATGTTCAACAAAACAAACTAGCAACAAGTCTGTTTAAGGTAAAATAAAAATCAAACGGCATGTAGCCTAGATGATAATATTATAGCCAATCAACTATCTACATGAAATTACATGCATGTCATTGTTCCTGACAGTCAAATATATGCATTTATATATGCATTTACATAGCGCCTCTTCGAGTAGGCTACTCAGAGGCGCTCCCAACCTCAGCACGGCCAAATAAAAACTTTCTTAAGACGAGAGAGGAAAGTCTGAGAAGGATGTCAAATATGTCAGTGGTTCGTGTGCCATTGTAAGCAACTATAGGCTACCGTTCTTGTGCGAATGCCTCCTACAATTTTTTATTGTCCACTTCACATAATTATAGACATAATTTGTTAGCATTTTGATTTGACAGTGTAGAAATTGTAACCCACGGTTTACTCTGGTTTCACTTCACATGGTTACTCAGGGATGGGCAAATTACAGGGCAACATGTAATTGAATTACAAATTACCAATTACTGGAGAAAATGTAATTGAATTACAAATTACTTTAAACTAGAGTCTCAAATTACAAATTACGTAATTTCAATTACATCAATTACAAATTACTTTGGGGCTAAAATCATTGGAATAAAAAAAACTGAGACAGGAAGTGCATGCCTTTTTCTTATTTCTATGTGTATTATTATTTATTGTGTAAGAAAAATTAATGTCTATTTAAATGTCTTTAAGAAGCAGCAGCTGTTCAAACAATTAAAGCCGTCTGTTGGGTCTTACAGTCGTGCCTATAAAAACTAAAGATCATCTCTTCTATTGCAGGCCATGGCATGGCAGCATTAAATTGTATAAACAATTTGTTAGCAGTTGGCTAGCAATGAGGCACTACTAGTTCCATTTGTCATCTTCTATATGCTGCAAGATTTCTGAATCGTTTTTGTTTCTGCTGGTCGACTTTGTGGTCACTGCACGCTGCACACTAAAATCATAAAGTTCTTCACATTCCTTCTTTATGATCACTAGATTCTCAATAGGCCTATTTTGTTCGCTAGCCTACTGGTGGCATTTTCAGATATTGTTACTAGCAATTCGTATAATCTATTCTTTTAGTTTGATCTGCAAGTTGTGCAGGCAGACTTAAAATATGGGTGATTCACTGTTGCAAGGATCGCTTGATTCACCAAAGAATCTTAGCATAGTCACATCCAAAGTAATTTGATTTTGAGGAATGCAATTGAAATTACAAATTACAGGGGAAAATGTAATTGAATTACAAATTACTTTGATACAGAGCTGCAAATTACAAATTACCAATTACAATTGTAATTTAAATTACGTAATTTCAATTACTCAATTAAATTACTGCCCATCCCTGTGGTTACTACAGTAGAATCAATGTTGAATGCCTCAACAGATTCGTCAAAATGCCACATTTGTTGATTTCGAATCGATGCACAAGTTCACTTTGATCGAACGATCAAATACCGTCTACTGGTTTCGCTCACATGTAGATTTCAAAGTTCCTTGCTGCACTCGACTCCCCCAAGGTCAACACCAACTACAGAATCATTTATCCTCAAAATTCTCGGTTACACAACACTATCGTAGCCTTAGAATTATCTTCTCGTATCTCCACTTTGTGAATTCCGGAAAAAAACGAGGTAGAAGTTTCACAAATTTGGCGCAAAAAATATTCAGTGCAATAAAACTTAAGGTACAGACGTGATAGAAAAGCATCGACATTGATTAAAGGATGTTGCATTAAAATTAAATTGAAACTTAAATGTTTTTTGGTGAAATTTTGGAAGATGTTGTAAAAAAATAGATATACGGTACCGGTACTGTATACGCTAGCTTCGAATTTATAAGAAACGCTTTGTCGTATGTCCATCGCGTAATTCAGTTTCATGTTGTCGTATAGCCTATCCATTTCTACAGTAGCTTGTTACTGCTTGTAATTTCGTCGCCTGAGAATTCTTATTATATTAGGTACTATAATTTTAATTCACCTTTTTTTATTTATTTCAGCGTGTCGATGTAGGTTTCGTGTACGACCCCACAGAAATAGAAATTCAATGAAAAATATTTCCTCACGAAGTAGAAGCGGGATTTAGCGCGTGAGGGTCGGTTAGGGCTCAGGTTAGGCGTCGTGAGGGTCGGTTAGGGTTAGTTTTAGGGTTAGTGCAGTCATTCTGCTGAAATTGAAGCTGGATTGATGAAGAATAACTTTCAATGTAAAATTGATGAAAAATATATACTGACAAAATAGAAACGGGATTTACCGATCAAATTCTTGTCTAAGCAGAAGCTGGATCGATTAAAAGGGTTCTGGACAAACTAGAAGTTGGCGAAATTAAATCGAAAAAAAAGGTGAATTAAAATTATAGTACCTTATATTATATTATTAATTATCTACGCGTATCTCCACCCCTTTGGGATAATCGAGGTTGAAGAAGGTTAATTGGCTATATCTACATGTATGTCATGTAGAAATAGGAGATAGACAAAGCAATCCTTAAAATCGACATACGACAGGCAGTTTCGGTGAATATATTTAAAACGACTTGTCGTATCTCTTGATGATTAAACGTGATGAAAGATAAAAAATTGTTGCTACAAATCAAGTATAAACTCGATTTTGAAAAAAAATGGAGATAACCTACGCGAAGATAATTCTGAGGCGACGACTTGCTATCAACTGCCAGTTTAGTTTTACAGCAGAAACTATCAGAACATTCATCAAGACCGCTGAAAATAAACTTCTAAAGTGCAACTCCAAACGAAACGTCTAATCAGTTCCAGCATCAGGTCGATAATCAAATCATTTGTCATTTTGTACCTTTGACGTTTCAATATTCCACTATGACGTAATTTGATTTTATCCGGGCTTCTGTTGGTCCTTGTTTGCTGGATTGTGTAAATACGTAGTTTTCATGGCGTTACTATCACGTCAATAGTCAAACCTCCAGGTTTTTCGTATAGATCTAGCGTTTTAGATGATTTAGCGCCACAGCATTTTAATTATCTAATCGCCACATGTTAAATTGCCTGTCTCAACTCCCTCTTAGACTACAGAGTTAACGTGTAGTCTGTAAGATTGTTTGATAAGCAACTAATTCGTTACAACAATCCGAAGGCGTACTTTCAAGGTCGGCTATGATGAGATAAAGATTAGCACAGGTGAAAAGCAAAGTCATCAGGTGGAGAAAATTGATGGACAGAACAATGCTCCAGAAATTTCTTCTCTGTTACAAGCAATTCGTCACAAAGACCACATCCAAAAGATCTTGTCAAAGACACTTCTACATCCACAGATGATTTCATGTAACAGTTACTAGTAGACTGGCATTCTCCATCTTTAATTGTCCACAAAGAACTTGCAATTGCATCATAATCCAGATGTATGTTGCTTGAGAAACTTTCATCTGGTTTATCAGTAACATCTACAGTAGGCCTACTCATTGTGATAAAACGATGAGACACATTAGAAACCACTTCAATTCCAGTTTTAAGATAATGTGGTGGTGTCATATCACAGAGTTTAAGCAGTTTTGATGAAAATTTGCTCTTAGCAAAAGACTTATTGCATCTCTGTTGCTTCACAGTTGCATGAGTTACTCTATGCTTCTTTAAATTGCAACTTTCGCTGAAACCTTTATTACAAATCTCACATATGTATGGTTTTTTATCAGTATGTATTCTCATGTGCATGTTCAATGCACCAACAAAATTAAATGCCTTGTGGCAAAGCTGGCACCTGAATGGTTTTTCTCCAGTATGGATTATCATGTGCTTTTTCAGAGAATCACTTTGACTAAATGATTTCTGACATAGCTGACAACTGTATGGTTTCTCGCCAGTATGGATTCTCATGTGCCTTTTCAGGTCACCGCCAAAATTAAATGCCTTAACTGACAAAGCTGGCACCTGAATGGTTTTTCACCAACATGGATTGTCATGTGCTTTTTCAGAGAACAACGTTGACTAAATGATTTCTGACATAGCCGGCAACTGTATGGTTTCTCTCCAGTATGGGTTCTCATGTGTGTTTTCAGATAATCATTACAATTAAATGACATCTCACACAGCTGGCACCTGTATGGTTTCTCGCCAACATGGATTATTATGTGTTTTTTCAGAGAACAACGTTGACTAAATGATTTCTTACATAGCTGGCAACTGTGTGGTTTCTCTCCAGTATGGATTCTCATGTGCTGCTTCAGGTTACCACTTTTATTAAACGATTTCTGACATATCTGACAAATGTATGACATCTCTCCAGTATGTGCTTTCATGTGCACCCTCAGGCTACAGCCATACTTAAATGCATTATGGCATAGCTGGCAACTGAATGGTTTCTCGACAGTATGGGTTCTCATGTGATCTTTCAGAGAGCCCTTTTGAGTGAATGACTTCTGGCATAGCTGGCAACTGTATGGTTTTTCTCCAGTATGAATTGTCATGTGCCTTTTCAGATTAACATTTTGATTAAATGACTTCTGACATAGCAGGCAACTGTATTGAATTTCTCCCACACCAACTCTCGTAATCGCCATCAATCTGCTCGCTTATTTTACTATTCACAATTTTCTCCAGAATCGGTTCTTTGAAGAGCTCATAGAATATCGCCTTAACTAGAATCAATTATAGTTCTTAAATACTAGAGAGCTGTGTGGTTTTAATAGATTTATGTGTGTCTTTGCAATCGCAATAGTTGGATTATGACTTTTGGGGAGCTTAGTACAGCTGTTGAATGTAAAGTATTGCCTGTGCAGCAGCTTTCACAATTATTGTTATTCCATCACCAGCAATGCCCAGTTTACGCAACAATGTGTGCATTTCAGATTCTTACAAGAAGGTCTCTTGCTTGGTCTGACACGATAAGTCGCCTTTCGAGTGAAGTAAGAAATCAGCAAGACAAACAAATACTGGCGAAAATAATATGGAAGCTATCCAACCTTTGGGAAATCGCATGCCTCTACGCTATATTGCACAATACGATTTTCACCGAAGATGAAATAGTTGCAATCCATGAAAGTTGTTGACAAAAACACCCAGTGCAATGTTCTTGATGAAGATTAATGTAGCAACCGATATTTGAAGCTTTAACAAAACGTTGCTCGTCTTCCCACGTGTCTACATGCTAAAACAAAAGCAACAGTTTATTTTAGTAGAAGTTGATCTTATAGTTTTAAGAAAATCAATAAAACATAATTTCATTAGTGCCCATTATTGTACAAGATGCCACCGGACATACGAACCTAGCCTACCAACAGAGAACAACTTGACGATGACTGTATGACTGACATTCTCACTTTATAGTTGAGTGACTGGTTAGTAATAATTAATGAAAGGTTACAGTTTAGTTTCATAGCATTATCCAATTTTACGATACCAAGTAAAACCCTCTACGATGGAGTTTTACATCATGATAATTGTTTTAAATCAAATCACCTCAGATATTCAAAGCTAATATTATGTCTCATATTAATTACTATTATTAATATTCCTTTATAGAAGACTCATCAATGACACAATCACAACAAATACAAAAGCTGCAGTTTAGAGTTAGGATAATGACAAAGATAATAAGTAATTGTCACAAGAATGCTGAGAGAATTAAGGTTGTATATTATATGGGGAAAAAAGTGTGTTCAGTTAAGCTCATCGTAAAGCAATCATGGGACAAACGTTCTTTAGTTCTTGACCACCAAGGTAAAATCAGGGGACAAGGTCTCAGGTCAAAACGTGCAATGACTTTAGGTGGGAACAAAGAGCATAGAACGTGGTACTCGTTGCTTAACACAGCCTTTAGTTGGTTGCTATCAATAATATAATAACTATAATATAATATAATAAATGAGAACACTGATATTTTGTTTTCTATATTTTCTTAATCATTCAATAATATCTAAGTACACAAAAGTAGATCTGCATATTCTGAAAAACACAACAGATTCATTACACCTATGAGATCCATAAAGTGTGAAATTATTGAACGCAGTTATGAGTAGAATGCAAAACTTAATTATCCAATGGTTCACTAATCACAAGCAATAACTGGACGGATGAGAATGACTCTTGCTTAACTAGAAGTTGGATGATTAAGCAAAATAATGCTGCAACAAACGAACAATTAAGTACGCTAAAGAGGGTTAAACCGTAGTTTAGGTTGCTAAATTATTTTCATTTTCGATATCCCGTAGTTTAGGTTGCTAAATAAAGAAGCACTCCAATCATGAATGTAGCGCGCCATATAATGCGCTATTCCAATTTCTGAACATTCGCAAGCGGAATTAGCAATATAAATTGAAAACGCAAGAAGAAAAATGGCAATATAGAAATGGAAGCTGAATTGACGAAAAAACGCAAGAGAAATGGAAGCTGGATGAAGGTACTTTTACAGGTCAAATAGAAGCTGGATTGTCGAAACAAACGCTTGAGAAATGGAAGCTGGATAAAGGCATTATATAGCTTGAATGGAAGCTGGATTGACGAAAAACGCTTGAGAAATGGAACCTGGATGAAGGTTCTTTTACATGTGAAATAGAGGTTCTATTGTAGAAAAATCGCTTGAGAAATGGAAGCTAGATAAAGGAATTTCATAGCTGAAATGAAAGCTGGATTGACCGAAAAACACTTGAGAAATGGAAGCTGGATAAAAGCATTTCATAGTTCAAATAGAAGCTGGATTGAACCTGGCGATCCAGAATATACTTGTATATACATTTAGTAATGGCCAAATAATTTAGCAACCTCGGGAAATATCCAAATAATTTAGCAACCTAAACTACGGTTTAACCCTAAAACGGTAATTCCGAAGACTGCGTGACCTAGAGCGGTCAGTAAGTAAGTAATCTATTGAATGCTTGTGTCTATTCTTTATATTAGTTCGGTACATTTGGGCTACAATCGTTCGATCATATTGAACGCTGCATTTCCAAATCGTGCTACTTCCTTGTTTCTATTTACTTCATATTTAACAGTCGTATATCACCCATTGCTTCGTGCCTTCGTTTGATTACTTTCTGGCCGCTTTGCATTGTGGAGTGCAGGTGATAGATCGCTGCGCTCTGTTCTAGTGCAGTCATTGGCAATCGTTTTCAATAGGGTAACGCAGTCTTCAGGATTACCCACAAAATTATACGCAATGACTTATTGTATTATTAGTTAATCTAACCATGGTTGGAATTAAAGCAGAATCTTCCCATAATCTGGCTTCAAAAACTGTCACTCGGAAAAAATGGCGAGCGACGAAAAATGGCGAGCGACTAAAGTGTGTTTCACCTCGGTGACGAGTGAGCTTGAGTTTCTGAAAATACATCCCGTCCTCTAGCGAATACATAACATTTTATTTCAACTGCGAAGTTATCTCGGGCTGTTACGTAAATGTTGAATCGCCATATTCGCAGAGCACAGCCTTTCACAATTATTTTGAGTGTAAATTGTTTTGTGCCGTAAACAGTAAACCCGGTAGCGCATTAGGTAACACGCTGCAATTAGACCTGGGAGTCGACCCCAATAAGTCGACCCCAGTCGACTTGGTCATCCCAAGTCGGGTCGGGTCGTTTCTGCTCACCGCAACTGACCCCAAGTCGAATTTTGTAGATAGAAGTCACTTGAAGTTGTTTTTACCTCAAGTCGACTTAAACCGACTTGAGACACAGACATAGTTAAATTTGTCACTTCAAACCAATGATTGCGACAACATTTGAGCAGCTTTTGTTGCCTATAGTGCTTTACAAGAATGAGTGAGACCTTGCTAAACAGAGACTTAGGCTAGGCTATTGATTATTTTGCCGGTAGGGTATCGTGCAGACTGCCGTCTGCCGGTCTATTCATATAATTTGTAATTTTATGCTTAAACGTCACGCTTAGGCATGCGCTTAATTAAAATGGTGAAACAAAATGTTACTAGAAAATTAGCACGTGTGCTTATCAAGCAATCAGTGAACTTCTAGTAGTCAGTGAATTCGGCGCAAAGAAAGCTGGATCTACGAGGCCTATAATAAATCGATAGTTTGGCGATATACTTTGGAGCGCTGCATCAGTCTGGAGTTGTCTGCAGACGAAAACTAGCCTATTGTAGGGCCAATTGGACAATGAAAGACTTTCCTGTCAGTGAGTATAGGCCTAGTGCATGTAGCTGTAGTAGCCTACTGTAGGATGATGCGCTTGCAATACTATATGCTAAGTTGCGAAATGATGTTAGTGGCCAAATAATTCTGAAAACAGAATTACAAATTAGGTTTATCATAACACGCCATTCAGTGCAACCATGCAGTCCACGGTCCGCTATTTTATCTTAGACCTTAATTGCGCTTTTTACAAATTTATTTAATATTAATATTAAAAAATAATAATAATGAGTGTAATCTGAATAATCACAGACAATGGACAAGCTAACATTCATAGGCCTAATAATTTGCCATCGCATTGTTTACTCTAGGTTACTATAGATGGCCCAGTGGCGGCGCCAGGATTTCAGTTTGGGGGGGGGGCTGAAGCCTCGACCGAAATCTCATGGAAATTTTCCGTTTTCGCCGCCAAAATTTCTGACGACCTTTTTTTTAGTCATCGACCGAAATCTCATGAACATTTTCCGTTTTCGCCGCCAAAATTGATGACGACCTTTTATTTTATTAGTCGTCAACCCAAAATCGTGGATATTTCACTGTAAAAAAATTTGAATGGCCCTTTTTTTCAGGGGGGCTGAGCCTCTTGTAGGGGGGGGGGGCTTAGCCCCCCAGCCCCCCTAGCGCCGCCACTGAGATGGCCCAAAGCATCACAAAACTATTCAAACTGAAACACAGACAGCTTGAAATGGGCTTAATAACATTTTAACTTTGAGGTCTCATTATTCATTTGTAGGCCTAAATGAAATTAATGCTTGCAGAAAAACTGGCTTGTCTTCTTGCATTACGGTAGTAGCCGTACATAGACCTAGGCTAATGGCTAGTACCATGTCAGAAATCGACTTCAAGTCGGAAGTCGGTTGTTTTTCTGCCAAGTCGGGTCAAGTCGTTTTGACGCCGAGAAGTCGACTTCAAGTCGACCTCAAGTCACTTTAGGGTCAAGTGGGGTCAGATTAGCTGACCAAAGTCACTCCCAGGTCTAGCTGCAATGGGAAATCAGCGGAACCGAGTTCGAGCCAGGCAGGGCGGGCGTGCCTTGTAGGCGGTTCCACGACAACTGGTCTACCGACAACTCGTCTCCGGACAATTGGTCTAACGACAACTGGTCTACAGACGAATAGTATTGATAAAATAGAAGCTGGATTTATGAAAATGGCTTCTTAGCTTAAATGGAATCTGGATCGATGATTTTATTCATGTATTTCGACATGCATTCAGCTTCTACTTCAGATCTAAAAATACCTTCATCCAGCTTCTATTTATCACCCCTTATTTTCGTCAATCCAGCTTCTATTTCCGATATAAAACAACACCCTTATCCAGCTTCCATTACTTAAGCGTTTTTCATCAATCCAGCTTCTATTTCAGATCAAGAAATACTTTCAACCAGCTTTTGTTTCTCAAACGTTATTTTCGTCAATCCAGCTCCTATTTCACCTGTAAAAGAGCCATCATCCAGATTTCATTTCTCTTGCGTTTTTTTCATCAATCCAACCTCCATTTCACCTGTAAAAACTTTCATCCAGCTTCCATTTCTCATGCGCTGGATCAGTTGTCTGTAGACCAGTTGTCGTAGACGAATTGTCCGGAGACAACTTGTCGTTAGACGAGTTGTCGTGGCACCTTTGTAGGCTGCTATTTGCGCCCCTGTAAAGGTTTCAAATTACCCCCTCCTATACATTAACCCCGGTCACTTGAAACCGGTTTCAGTTTACCACCGTAGATTCATATTACCCCTCTGATTTCCGAATGAATTCCGTATTTCTAGCTTCCATTTCTCAAGCGTTGTTTTCGTCAATCCAGCTTTTATTTCACCTCCAGAGAACCTTCATCTAGCTTCATAGAGAACGGAAGCTGGATGGAGGTTCTCTATAGGTGAAATGGAAACTGGATGAAGGTTCTCTATAGGTGACATGGTAGCTGGATGAAGGTTCTCTGTAGGTGAAATAGATGCTGGTTTAACGAAAACAACGCTTGAGAAATGGAAGGTGGATGAAGGTTCCCTGTAGGTGAAATAGAGGCTGGATTGGCGAAAACAACGTTTTCACTGGGGGTATCCTGAAACCGTTGGGGTAGGATGAAGCCGGTTTGAGATTACCCCTTAGGGTAACTTAATTAATTGAAGCCGGTTTCATCTGTCCTCTCTCTCTCTCTCTCTCTCTCTCTCTCTCTCTCTCTCTCTCTCTCTCTCTCTCTCTCTCTCTCTCTCTCTCTCTCTCTCTCTCGCTCTCTCTGTAACTTTAGTGCCGAAGAAAACTTTGACCGCACATTTCCTGTGCATGTTGGAGTTGGTCACTGGTCGACCATCTCGGATTGATCAAAAGACGCCTGACAAATAAAGCGCTCATTTTATCAATCCAGCTTCTATTTCAGCAAAAATAAATAAATCCCACTTACATTGGAGACGAGAGTCTCTGGATTGTGTCGATCTATGTAGACGCCCTGGTTTGTTATCTTGTAAAATTGGATATACCTGCCTGATAAGCTGGCATGTAGAGAGGTAGAGAGGCACTGTATTATATCTATCTAATAGAGGCTACGGGTTACATTTTTCCCATGAAGAGGAACTATTTTTAACTATTGTTGCCTTCGTGAGCGTCTGCCTGTGTCAGAGTGGATTATCTTCGACTGAGTGTGTACTTAGGTCTATGTTTGTGGATGCGCCATTGTAACGGCATGAGCTGTGTTACGGCGGCATAGAAATTGTCATCATCATCATCATCATCATCATCATCATCATCGTCGTCGTCGTCGTCATCATCATCATCATCATCATCAATATCATCATCATCATCATCAATCATCATCATCATCATCATCATCATCATCATCATCATCATCATCAATCATCATCATCTTCTTCATCATCATTTAATATTATTATTAGTGGTTCTTCAGTCTACAACGGGGAAAGTCGTCTGCTCTCAAGAACTGTGTTGACAAAGACAGGTCAAAGTCTTGGCTCTCTTAATGATGGTAGGACAATAATAATAATAATCATGATAATAATATTAAAAATAATACTAATATTTTATTAATAAATTACACGCGTTCATTAGTTCGCTATCAATGTAAAAAATAATGTGATCAAATATGGTCGGTCTTATTTAACTAACTGATCGAATTGCATCATCATAAATTCTACAAGAGACTTTGTGGTTTTGGAATCTACCTAAGCAGATGACATCATAAACAACAATAAAACACTAATTAATCCGAATATGCGACAATCCTTGATTACACATTGTCTTTAGTAATGACCAAGCAATGTTATTTATCTACAATAAGCTAATTAGTTCTATTATTTATAACATCTGGAATGCAGTGGATAAATAACATCAATAGTCTGAAATAGTCAAACAAATTAGATGAAGCTAATCGATTTGTGAAACAATTTTACTTTACTGCACCTTTGGTAAACAAAGGCCTACCATAAAAAGTGCTGATGACCTCCAGCAGCGGCCTACTACAATCTTAAATGAACATTGCGAAAAGAAGGCAATACCTTAGAAAATTATGTGATGAGTTTGAACTCTACATCAGAATGTGTACTTTCTAAACAATCTGCAATGAAAGTGATACAAATCAATCATTCAATGTGGTTCGATGTATGTGTCCAATACCTCATCCAATCGCATCTTTTCTACATCTCCAATTACAATAATTATTTTCAACATTGAGTGAATGCAATAATAAGTGGACAGACGTCAACAGCAATGTCATCAGGCGGAGAAAATCGATGACCAGAACAATGCTCTAGAAATTCCTCCTCTTTTTCTAGCAATTCATCACATAAACCACATCCGAAAGATTTCGAAAAAGACGTTTCTGCTTCCACTTTGCAAGAAGACAGACTTTCTCCATCAACAACTTTCGGCAAAAGAGCAGCAAGTCCAACAGGATACATATACACGGTCATTGACAAATTTTGAGTTACTTTATCAGTTACACCTGCAGTACTAGATGATAGAAGACGATCAGACAGGTTAACAACAACTTCATTTTCAATTTTAAGATCATGTGGTAGAGTTCCTGCATCGAGTTTAAATTCCGTTGGTGAGGAACTGCTCTCGGAAAAAGACATATTGCGCCTGTGTTGCTTATCAGTTGCATGAGTCATTCTGTGTTTCTTCAGTTGTCTAAATTGTGTGAAACCTGCATTGCAAACCTCACATATGAATAGTTTTTCACCACCATGAGTCGCCATGAGTTCTTTCAGATCATTGTTGTTGGCAAATGATTTCTGAGACAAGTCAGACTCCTCACCAGTATGGATTCTCATGTGCTTTTTCAAAGTACCACCTTCACTAAATGACTTTTGACATATTTGGCAACTGAATGGTTTTTCTCCAGTATGGATTCTTATGTGCATAGTCAAATCTCCAGATTGATAAAATGATTTCTGACATGTTTGGCAACTGAATGGTTTTTCTCCAGTATGGATTCTCATGTGCCTTTTCAAAGTACCACCTTCACTAAGTGACTTCTGACACATTTGGCAACTGAATGGTTTTTCTCCAGTATGGATTCTCATGTGCTTTTTCAAAGTACCACCCTTACTAAGTGACTTTTGACATATTTGACAAATGAATGGTTTTTCTCCAGTATGGATTCTCATGTGCCTTTTCAAAGTACCACCTTCACTAAATGACTTCTGACACATTTGGCAACTGAATGGTTTTTCTCCAGTATGGATTCTCATGTGCCTTTTCAAAGTACCACCTTCACTAAACGATTTTTGACATATTTGACAAGTGAATGGTTTTTCACCAGTATGGATTCTCATGTGCCTTTTCAAATGACCACCTTCACTAAATGACTTTTTACATATTTGGCAACTGAATAGTTTTTCTCCAGTATGGATTCGCATATGCGTTTTCAAATGACCACCTACACTAAATGACTTTTTACATATTTGGCAACTGTAGGGTTTCTCTCCAGTATGGATTCGCATATGCGTTTTCAAATGACCACCTTCACTAAATGACTTTTGACATAGTTGGCAACTGAATGGTTTTTCTCCAGTATGGATTCGCATATGCGTTTTCAAATGACCACGTATACTAAATGACTTTTGACATAGTTGGCAACTGTATGGTTTTTCACCAGTAGGGATTATCATGTTCCTTTTCAGGTAACAACTGTGAGAAAATGATTTCTGACAGAAATTGCACCAGTATGATTTATCTCCAGTGTTTTCATGTGCTTTTCTAGACTACCACTTTCAATGAATGATTTCTGACATATCTGGCATCTGTGTTGAATTTCTTGCATATCAATTTTGTGTTTGCCATCAGTCTACTCGTCTAATCGATTATTTTCATCAGTTTCGGTTCGTTGAAGAACTCTTAGATGATCACAACTAGACTACCTCCAGACTAAGTATGTAGTCTTTGAAATAATTAGGCTCTGTGTGCTTCTGCAGTCGCCATATTACACTAGTCAAAGTTGGAATATGACTTTGTGAAACTGATTTCTTTTATTCACTGCAAAGTAATTGTCTATGTACAAGCCTTTGCTATAACTGTTGCTCCAATGCATGCAATGTCGAGTTCATCACAGTAATGTTGACTTTATTTCAGATGCTCACAGGAAAGATCCGTGCTTCATCTGACACTGGATGTCATCCTCTGAGTAAATCAACAGAGAAAATACTATATGAAGAAATGGTGGAGCTATTCTAAACGTTGTGTAATAGCACATCCATGCTATTCCTCAATATGATTTTAATCGAAGACGAAATAATTGACATTCACAGATGACAGAAACATCCAGCTAATGTTCCAGATGAACAATGATGTGGCAACAGAAATTTCAAGATTTAACAAAATGTTGTTCATTATCCTCATGTACCTGCTAAAAAAACAGCTCAAATTTATTGTATATTTGAAAAAATATAGAACATACAAATGTTCATTTGTGCCTATTACGGAATGACACTTTTCATGTTGTAGTTTAATGACGAGTAAGTAATAACAATAATTATATTACATTTCCTGCACCTTATCTAATTTTGGCTTACCATTTAAAGCATCTATGATGCAGTTTTATCACAAAAATGGATAGAGCAGCACAATGATAATTTTTAAGAATACCATCTCATATCTTCAAATGTTGTTCACAAAATCTCTCAGTAGGAATATCCAACCTAACAGTTCATCTACATTTTCGGTTTAATTGCAGATCCATCTCGACTATGACAATCAACCAAATGTAGGTGACCGGACAAAATGGTAGCAAACAAAATGGTATGGATGAAATGAAAGCTGGATTTGCGAATTTTCATATATGAAATAGAAGCTGGATTAATGAAAAGACGCATGTGAAATGGAAGCTGGATGATGGCTCTGCATGGATTTTTTTATATATGAAATGGAAACTGAATTGATGAAAATAACGCTTTGAAGCTGTATCAGGGTATTTTCATAGCTGAAATAGAAGCTGGATTAATGAAAGATGCATTACAAGCGGAGGTTGGAATCTTATGGCTGAAATTGAAGCTGGATACATCATGAAACACATGAATCAAAGACATCAATCCAGCTTCCATTTCTCAAGCATTTTTTTCCCCCAACCCGTCTTCCTTTTCTCATTTTTTTCTTCACTAGAGCTGTATGTCAGCCACAAAAAAGCCATCCACTCTCTTTTTCAGCAAAAAATACCCTCATCCAGCTTCAATTTATCCATACCGTTTTGTCCATACCATTTTGTCCAATACCATTTTGTCCTATAGAACCCAAAATGTAACATCTTCGAACACATAGTAAAGAATAGTTATGAATAGCATGAATTGCAAACTCCCTAATCCACCGATTAACTAAACTCTAAATTTAATTTCGCATAAAATAAGGGGAAAAAATAATGTTGTGTTTCCGGTAACAGAGCTCTAAAAAATTGGGTAGGTAGGTCGAAAATATTTTTATTTTGGTAAAATATTTTTATACAGTGAATATCCGAAAAATGATACCCAACTACTCTTTTTTGCATAAAGGTACATGCTGCAACAAAGTACGTGTTCTAAGCAAGTATAAACTGCCCATTGCCCGACTGTCTGTACTTAAAATTGCTCTAGAAAACAATTCTATTAATTTCATTTTGTTGACATCTTTTCTGGTAAGATAAAGTGGGAAGGGAAGGGGAAGATGAGTGCGAACAGAACATCACTGCTAGGGGTCGTTCCAGACAGTGACTACCGGTAGTTACACCTAGAGGTTGCTAGATTTATTTTCCCTAGTCACCGTTAGAGGTGGCTCAAGTGAGAATGATAAGGCTGGAGGTTTTTCAAGACTGGCAACCAGGAAGTAGTTAGGCAGGCGTGAAACTCTAAGGCAATGTCACTGTAAATAAAAAAAGTACACAAAATTTTCCGAGTAGCGGCAAAAATGAGTCGGTCGGTTTACCAGAAACACAAAAATTTTTGGCCGAAGATCCAACTCTATACTGAAGGCAATGTCACCGTATTATGTCAATACAAATTTGAAAAAAAATTAAATTTTTTTAAAATTAAATTTCTTTTTATTAACATTTTTTAAAATAACAAAATTAACAAAAATTATTTGAGTCGCGGCAATGAAAGAGGGTCGGTCGGGTTACCGGAAACACAACTTTTTGGGGGGCCTAAGTTTCATTCAACAGAAATCACAATTTTTTGCTATTCATAACGATATCTAATTAGAACTATCACAATGAACAAAGTATTATAAGATGGCAGCAAAATATTCTCCAGTATGGATTCGCAGAACTAAATGATTTCTGACATAGCTGGCAACTTAAATTGGAACTGGTCTAATAAAGTTATGGAAGCTGGATTAAGGTATTTCTAGATGTGAAATAGAAGTGGGATTGATGAAAAAACGCTTAAGTTATGGAAGCTGGATGATGGTATTGTTATATCTAAAATAGAAGCTGGGTTGACGAAAATAACGGGCGAGAAATAGAAGCTGGGTTGACGAAAATATTATAGCTTAAATTGGAGCTGGATTGATGAAAAGTAATCATTATTGAAACAGAAGTTGGATTCATAAAACAGCTGATGAAATTAAAAAGCTGGACTTTTACTTACTTTTTTATTATTTAGTAGTCGATGTGAACGGTGACGGTGAGACCAGTGCTGTGAAATAGTTTGGGACCGGACTTCGGAGGAGTGCCTGAATGCTTATTCCTGTTAAATAAGTAACAATATTTTGTTGAATTAAAAAATAATGTGTAACACATTGTTTGGACACTTGAATGGAGGTTTCAAACCAATAACACTTGGTATCTAATTTCCGCTGTGATCGCCGTAGGTGAGACCGCTCTAATTCTGCCCCTATCTGTGGCGCCCATATTGTTTATCTGCTACCGAGCCGGCAGTAACAATAACCGGGAAATGTCATACACTCGTCCGTTACCCACGATATACAAATACGCTGGATGTATTCAGATTGCTCATTCACGAATATTCAACCAACGAGCTTTATGGAACGATGAATGACAAGGAAATTTCGTCAAACGACATATGGCTGTCCCATATTTGTCCGAGTTATTTTATATCCATACACTGCAGCCCTGTTAAAACATTAATGCTCAGCCTTAATCCATCGTCGTCGAATCTGGCATTAATCAAATTAATGTGTTTGCGGTAAAAGTGCATTTTAGCGTATTTTATTATTACATATTTCGTTGATGAAATCGTTAGAACGGTTCAAACAAAATTGAGTGATATTGAAAGCTGGATTGATGAAAACTTCTTGATGAAATAGAAGCTGAATTGATGAAAAAACACTTGAGAAATGGAATGCGGATTAAGGTATCTAATGGCTGACGTAGCAGCTGGATGGACAAAATAATGCTTGAGAAATGGAAACGGAATTGATGAAAAGATTGCTTGAGAAATAGAAGTTAGATTGATGAAAATATTTCCCTTAAATAGAAGCGGGGGTATCGTTCTACAATGACTCGGTAGCAAGTACCGTTTTTTTATAAATTCGATGAAAAATATTTCCTCACGAAATAGAACCGGGATTTTGCGCGTGAGGGTCGGTTAGGGCTCAGGTTAGGCGTCGTGAGGGTCGGTTAGGGTTAGTTTTAGGGTTAGTGCAGTCATTCTGCTGAAATTGAAGCTGGATTGATGAACACTAATTTTCAATGCAAAATGGATGAAAAATATTTGCTGACGAAATAGAAGCGGGATTTATCGAACAAATTCTTGTCTAAAGAGAAGCTGGATCGATTAAAAGGATTCTCGGAAAACTAGAAGTTGGATTTATTAAAGATAACAACGCTGCAACGTTATCTACCGAGTCATTATAGAACTATTACCGAGTCATTATAGAACGCTACCGAAGCGGGTTGCTGAGAAGATACTTTATTAAATGAGAGCTTGATTCATGACAAATAATTGCTATTTAAATAAAATTTGGATTGATGAAAAAATAATTTTTGCTGCAACAGAAGCTGGATTAACGAATGATACATGCCAAGGTAGAAGTTGGATTGATGAAAATACCTGCGGAAGTTCGAAAACGCACCCAAATAATAAAATACGCAATTTTGACCTAAGCTGTTTTGGTAATCTATAATTGCATGGGTTATAGCATTGGCCGAACACAAGTCGGGTTGAGGAAAATAATCATTAATAAATAGAAGTCGGATTGATACAAATAAATTGTATGAAATAGAAGTGAGATTAATCAAAACAATCCTGCTGAAATTGAAACTGGATTGACGAACAATAATTTTGAATTAAATAAAAGTTATATTGATGAAAAGTATTTGCTGGCGAAATAGAAGCGGGATTGATCAGACTAATTCTTGCCTAAACAGAAGCTGGATCGATGAAAAGGATTCTCGCCAAACTAGAAGTTGGATTGATTAAAAATAACAATGCTGCAACTAGCGAATAATTACCGTTGGGCTTATTGAATCTCTCACTAATCATCTCCACTCATGGATGTCTTCTAATCGCCTTTCTCTTAATACTTCAAAGACTCAATTTATCTGGTTAGGTACTCCTCAGCAGCTCCATAAGCTTGATCTTATTCTTCTCTCTGCAAAATTCCCATTGTTTTCCTTCTCTTCAAGTGTGCGGGATCTGGGTGTAGTACTTGATAGCTCACTTACCTTTACTGAGCATATTTCCAATCTGACACGCTCATCATATTTTCACTTAAGACGCCTCAGAGTCATTCGTCGCTCTGTCTCCTCCTCCATCTTCACTACCTTAGTTCATGCTTTCATATGTTCTCGTATTGACTATTGCAATTCTCTTCTCATTGGTCTTCCTAAAGTTCGTCTTTCACCGATTCAGTCAGTTCTCAACTCAGCTGCTAGATTAATTGCCCGCCTTCCCAAGTACTCTCACATCTCTACCTTTATGTTTGATGAACTTCATTGGCTTCCTCTACGTGCTCGCACACAGTTCAAGATCCTCACTCTGATCCTAAAGTCTCAACGGGGTCTTGCCCCAAAATATCTGACTAAAACCTTACTTCGTCCTCACTCAGCTTCCTCCCACCGTCCACTTCGCTCATCCAACAGACTTGACCTATTGGTTCCCCGGTCTAGAACTGCTATGGCTCAGTCTCGATCTTTTGTTTCAATTGGTCCTTCTCTCTGGAATTCTCTGTCTCCTTCTGTTCGCTCAACTCTTCTGTCTGTCAGTCCCTCCTCTGCTCTGTCTCTTCTCAAAACTTGCTTCTTCTCACGGGGCCTTGCGCACTGGGAGCGCCTCTGAACGGTTTACCCTACTAGAGGCGCTTTATAAATGTTTAAATACAATACAATACCGACGCTAAAAGGATAGATTACCGCTGTTTTGAATAAAATACGCTAAAATGCACTTTTACCGTGTTTGCAAACAAACTTATACGCACTAACTTATAAGATCGTAGAATTTTAGAAACTAACCATTAAAACAGAATGTTAACATCATCCGAACAAAATGGCGACTGATTAAAGTGTTTCATCTTCAGTGTTGCCACTGAGGTTTCAGAAATAAACCCAGATTTCCTTCCAAAAAACCCCCAGAAAAACCCAGACAATTCATATAAGCTATTTTAGACCCCCTTGGCTCAAATTAAGTTGGTTTTTCGCTTGTTCGTATGAAGGTTAACAAAATGTTCGTCAAAAGAGTCGAATAGAATGTAATTACAACTTTTAAAATATCAATTGTTAAAGTTGTCAGAGACTCGACATCCATATTGTCAATAAGCTTAATCGATATATTAAGCGGGTCGAGCCTACCAGAATTGTAAACACATAGCACACATGGCTTAAGTTTGCAAAGTCTTAAAGTTGTCCGAGGTTTCCAGTCAAAGTCTCTTAATACATGAACAATCCAACGTTTTAACCACCTGGAACATTAATACATATACTCTGCAACAACTAGGCCATTATACTATTAGAGGATTGACTTGACGTGCAGTGTATATAATATTATATGCATGTTGTAGATGTCAAAACGGCTTAACAATGAGAGAGGAGTGACCTGATCTATTTTGAGATATCAAAATGGTTCATTTCTGTGCAGAGCTATTCTTCAGGTTATAAATTAGTTGTGAATTGTCAACGTGAGATCTTGATTGTGGAGTTAAAATTAAAATTAATGGAGAGGTATGTATTAAAACCATTTTACATTGAATTTCACAGAATATTCATGTGTTGTAAATACAAAATGTCAACTCACCGAAATAAACCCAGATTTTGCCCAAAAAACCCCAGAAACCCAGACGAAGGCGAAAAAACCCAGATCTAGTGGAAAAAACCCAGCTGTGGCATCACTGTTCATCTTAATAACAAGTAAGCTAGGGTTGAGGAAGTACCGTCTGCCATCTAGCGAATATATTTTAACACTTCACGTCAGTTGACAATATTTACTCTCTTAATAAGTCACTAAATAAAAACTAGCCCAACCAATTGAAATAGGAATGATTGAAGTCTGCATCATCGACTGTTTGAGCCAAAAGAGGTCGCCTAAGAATAAACAACACTGAACGACTTAGTAAATTAAGCGTAATCAAATGTTCATAGTTCTGTTCTCAGCAATCCTCTTTCCGAGGTTCGGCCGCATCATGTACAATGTTCCTCCAACGCTTCCTGTCCTCCGCCTGTCTTAATAATAATATTATTCATTTTAATGATTCAATCTGACACACCGCAGAATGATTACAAGTACATGTTATACGAAATACGGCCCACCGTAGCACGACACGCAGGTCGACTTTACAGTACTTGTCTTATCATTTATCCCAATGTCATTCGATCCAGTCCATTGCTTTATGTTACCCTGCAGCCAGTTTGTTCTTGGTCTTCCTCTATAATTCCTGTCTCCTCGCATTGTGCCCCGCATGATGTCTTTCTCAATGCATGTTCCCTCTCTTCTCATGATGTGTCAAAAATAAATCATTTTTTGTTCATAGTACTGTTCAAAAATTATTTTCCTACATTTTTGCTGAGATTAAAAGTTGCTACTTTGGAACACTCCTGATCCAACCCGGTCGAAAATGATTGCCTTTAAAATTGGGATCAAAACGTATCTTGGTAGACCCTAGTCGTAAGTCGTAAAGACAATGGGAGCCGATTCCATATCATGATATCAACAAGAGCAGTTCGTGCTCGGGGAATGAGGAGTTAACCCTGAGTGGAGGAACGAGGAGCATGATACATCTGTATACCCAGAGTAGATCTCTTGCAAATTTAATGTGAAAGTGCGGAACCAAGGAGGAACAGCCACAACAGAGCAGAGACACGGCCAGAATATGCCGCTAAGAAATAGATAAGCGAATGCTGGTCACAAGATGACATAATACAGCCGATAATACATTGATGCACTACGGTTCGACGACAACTCGTCCCCGGACAATTGGTCTAACGACAACTGGTCTACAGACGAATAGTATTGATGAAATAGAAGCTGGATTCATGAAAATGTTTTTTTAGCTTAAATGGAAGCTGGATTGATGATTTTATTCATGTATTTCGACATGCATCCAGCTTCTACTTCAGATCTAAAAATATCTTCAGCCAGCTTGTATTTCTCACTCGTTATGTTACTCAATCCGGCTTCTATTTCAGATAAAAAAAATACCATCATCCAGCTTCCGTTACTTAAGCGTTCTTCATCAATCCAGCTTCTATTTCAGATCCAGAAATACTTTCATCCAGCTTTTATTTCTCATACGTTATTTTCGTCAATCCAGCTTCTATTTCACCTGTAAAAGAGCCATCATCCAGATTCCATTTCTCTTGCGTTTTTTTCATCAATCCAACCTCAATTTCACCTGTAAAAACTTTCATCCAGCTTCCATTTATCAAGCGCTGGATCAGTTGTCTGTAGACCAGTTGTCGTAGACGAATTGTTCGGGGACCACTTGTCGTTAGACGAGTTGTCGGTAGACGAGTTGTCGTGACACCCAGTATGACACCTTTAACCCTCGGGCTACCAAGGGTAGCCACCCCCTAGGTTTTTCCCAACTAATTCTTGTTTCGTTTGGAATAAAATCTTGACATTTTAGGCAGCTGTAGAGGGTTCATTTGCACACAATTTGAGCAAACATTTGTGCTGATAGTCCATACCGTTCAAAAGTTATACTCGATATACCAGAGACACCAGGGGTGGTGGATACAACCCCCCAGATTATCGGCTATATTTTATCCGTCGTTTAATACGAAGAGACACAGTCTATACCATTCTATAGATGGAATGTGGGGCTACATTTCCATGTTCTTTGAGTTGTCTTTTGACAACCGGAAGTGCTCAAAATAAATTAAAATATATAAAAATAAATTTTATTTTCGTAAAAATGTCATGTTTTTTCTATTATAGCGTACCCATAATTTATTTTTGAGGAGAAATAAATTACGCCATTCCATAGAAGGCATGAAGGGCTATTTTCGCAATGAACATAAAACAAGAAATTATGACATTGTTCCTAACAGTCAAATATGTCAATGGTTCTTGAGTTATCGCAAGCTACTTCTGTTCTTGTGTGAATGCCTTAAACAAACCGTTTTCTTGCACACTTCTCAGTCATACTATTATATAGACATAATAATTTTGTAAGCATTTTGATACTACAGTGAAGAACTGCAGGTTGAATAGTTCGATCAGACTTGTCACCCTGGATTCAGTTCACCTGGGTACCACGGTAGAATCAATGTTGAATGCCTCACCAGATTCGTCAGTGCCATATTTGTTGATTTTGAATTTATGCATAAGTTCAATTTGATCGTACGATGAAATACCATCTACTGGCTTCGCTCACAAGTTGATTAAAAAGTTCCTTGCTACACTCGCCTCGGGCAAGGTCAACACCAAGTGCAGAATATTTTTCGCTCTGAATTCTCATTCGCACAACACTTGCTATCAACTGACAGTTTCGTTTTACAACAGAAACTATCAGAACATTCACGAAGACCGCTGGAATAAACTTATAGAGCGCTCTTCCAAACGAAACGTCTAATCAGTTCCACCATCAGGTCAAGAATCAAATTCTTTATTGATTTCTCCCTATGACATCTCAATTTCCGTTGTAGCGTATTTAAGTTAACCAACGCTTCAGTTGGTCCTTGTTTACTGGTTTCTATGTTTACGTAGTTTTCATAATAACGTCATGACGCGTATGTATCACGTCAATAGTTAAACCAACAGGTTTATCGCATCGAGTGCTTTATAAGATTTAGTGCCACGACAATTACTTATCTAATTGCCACATGCTAATTGCCACAATTATGTTTTAACTCTTACTTCAATTACAGAGTAAACATGTAGATTATTAGCTTGTTTGGCAAACAACAAATTTGCTACACCGAGAAAAATGGTTTAATTTCAAGGCGGACGATGATGAGGTAAAGATCAACAAAGGTGAAAAGCAAAGTCATCGGGTGGAGAAAATTGATGGCCAGAACAATGCTCCAGTAATTTCTTTCCTGTTTCAAGCAATTCGTCACATATACCACACCCAAAAGACTTTGTCAAAGACACTTTTGCATCCACAGACGATATGATTTTGCTAGTAGATGGGCATTCTCCATCTTTACTTATCCATAAACCAGAATCCAGATATATGTTACTTGAGAAACCTTCATCTGATTTATCAGTAACATCTACAGTACAGGATCTGATAGAACTGTCAGAACGGTTAGCAATTATTCCATTTCGGATTTTAAAATCCTGTGGCTGTGTTATTTCACAAAGTTTAAATTGATTTGGTGAAAAACGGTTCTTGGAAAAGGATTCATTGCGTCCGTCTTGTTTCGCAGTTGCATGAGTCTCTCTATGTTTCTTAAGATATTCACGTTGTTTGAATCCTTTATTACAAATCTCACATATGTATGGTTTTTCACCACTATGGGTAGTCATGTGCGCAATCAGGTCACAACCCAAATAAAATGCTTTCGGACATAACTGGCACCTGTATGGTTTTTCACCAATATGGAATCTCATGTGCCTTTTCAGAGAACAACTTTGAATAAACGATTTCTGACATAGTAGACAACTGTATGGTTTCTCGCCAGTATGGATTCTCATATGCGTTTTCAGATAATCATTACGCTTAAATGATTTCTTACATAGCTGGCAGCTGTATGATTTCTCTCCAGAATGAATCCTCATGTGCATTCTGAGAGAACTACTTTCTGAAAATGATTTCTGGCATAACTGGCAAATGCACGGTTTTTCACCAGTATGGATACTCATGTGCGTTTTCAGAGAAGAATGTTGATTAAACGATTTCTGGCATAGCTGGCACATGAATGGTTTTTCTCCAGAATGTGTTCTCATGTGCAATTTCAGAGAACTTGTTGCATTGAATGATTTTTTACATAGCCAGCAACTGTACGGTTTTTCACCAGTATGGATACTCATATGCCTTTTCAGAGAAGAACTTCGATTAAATGAGTTCTGGCATAAATGGCACATGAATGGTCTTTCTTCAGAATGTGTTCTCGTGTGCATTTTCAGATTGTTACTTTGACTAAATGATTTCCGACAGAGTTGACAACTGTACGGTTTCTCTCCAGTGTAGATTCGCATGTGCGTTTTCAGAGCAGAACTTTGCTTAAATGAGTTCTTACATAACTTGCAACTGTATGGTTTCTCTCCAGTATGGATTCTCATGTGCTTCTTCAGACAAGAATTTTGTTCAAATGATTTCCTACATAACTTGCAACTGTATGGTTGCTCTCCAGTATGGAATCTCATGTGCATCTTCAGACTAGAACTTCGATTAAATAATTTCTTACATATCTGGCAACTGTATGGTTTCTCTCCAGTATGGATTCGCATGTGCCTCTTCAGGTAACCACCTTCATTAAATGATTTCTGACATAGCTGACAAATATAGGATTTCTCTCCAGTATGAGTTCTCATGTGCATTTTCAGATAAGAACTTTGATCAAATGATTTCTTACATAACTTGCAACTGTATGGTTTCTCTTTGGGATGGATTTTCATGTGTCTTTTCAGAGCACCACTGTCATTAAATGATTTCTGACATATCTCGCAAGTGTATTGAATTTCTGCCATATCAATTCCTGTATTTGCCATGAGACTCCTTGCTTAATCGATAATTTCACACAACTTTCTCCAGTGTCAATTCTTTGAAGAGTTATTTGATCTTAATCACAATATTAATCATGAACTTATATAGCTCCAGCTCAAGAGAAACTTCTCAGATGATCTCCGCTACTGTATAGTTTTTTGGTAAAATAATTGATATTCATGTAGTTTTATTTGGTTCTATTGCACTTCTGCAATTGCAAGCTATTAGTCTCAGTTGGAGTATGACTTTGTGATGCTGAGGTCTGTTGTTCACTCACAAGCACTTACAATTGCTGTTTCAAGACCAGAAATGTTCAGTTTATTAAAATTACGATGACTCAATTTTAGATTGCATTTCAGATGCTAAAATTTGGATCCGTGCTTCATTTCTCACTACTAGTAGTCACCTTTCGCGGAAAGTAGGAGCAACACAGAAAATACCGTATTATGAAATAGTGAAGATATTCAACCTATGTGTAATGGCAGATCTCTTCACCATTGCACGATATGACTTTTATCGAAGATGAAATAGTTGATATTTACGAATGTCGTTGACTGAAAAAAAAACAGAAGATCAATGATTCAACCGACATTTGAATCTTTAACAAAACATTGCTCGTCTTCCTCGAATACTTGTTAAAAAGAACAAAACGGATTAATGTCATATATTTGAGTGACTAGTTAATAATAAGGATTAAGGAACAACCAGTTTCAGCTCTTTATCAAATTCCATATTTCCAAGTTAACTTTGTTAAACCCTCGCAATAAACGTCTGTCTCAAAACTTGAAATAGTAGGACAGTGGCAATTTTAATCACAGATCTTCATAACAGCCTAAAAGTATCATACTGAGAACATTCTATCCCATTCTGTTGGTTATAGATTTTTGGGGAAATGCATGCATAGTCATTGTGTATAATAATAATAATAATAATAATAATAATAATAATAATAATAATAATAATAATGACGACAATTTCTACGACACCGTAACGCGGCCATGCTGCTACAAGGGCGCCTTGACAACGACGTACACACATTCAGAGACAAGCGATTGACGAACTCTATAGAGGCAGCCACATGCGGCGCCAAGAGAACGACACCTGTCCCACCACCATCATCACCCCACAACCACCACACACATATACCCATAACGCGCGTGCCTCTCCATGGGCAGATAATTTAATCCAGTGCCTCTCCACAGGCAAATATAATCCACAGAGAGCCTCTCCATAGGCAGATATAACCCAGTGCCTCTCCATAGGCAGAAATAATCCACACAGAGCCTCTCCATAGGCAGATATAACCCAGTGCCTCTCCATAGTCAGCAAAAATCCAGTGCCTCTCCATAGCCAGATATAACCCAGTGCCTCTCCATAGGCAGATATAATCCACACATAAATCTATGTGTACATAATGCATAACCAAAAGCATTATGTAATTTGAATTTATGCCAAATAATACTACTTACATTTAAAATTTAATTTTAAAAATATGTTAACTATGTGAAACACAAAAATTTAATTCATTTCCTTCAGGTATCTCTGTGCTTGAAACAAATGGGAATTCATTCATTCATTCATTCAAGAATTTCTAGCGACATTTTAAGAAGACCATACATAGTGCTTCAAACTCTTGAAAGCATGCCATAAAAGCACAATTTTGAGTTAATTAATAATGAATTAGGAAGAGCCCAGGAAGCATGAATAAAATTTTTTTTTCCTAAAATAGGGGTTGATCGACAAAAATACAAGTAGGATTCGCAAAAGCACATTTTGCATAAATGGAAGTAGGACTGATGAAAACAATATTTGTTTAAGTGGCAGCTAATATACTGAAGAAACGCAATGATGTAAGCAGAAGCTCGATTGATAATAAGGTAAAAGTGTATTTTAGAATATTTAATTATTGCAGCATTATTATTCTTAATCTTCTAGTTTGGCATGAAACGTAGTCATCAATCCAGCTTTCGCTTAGGCAAGAATTCAGCAAGGATTCGTTTCATCAACCCCACTCTTTGCTTAAATGGAAGTAGGACTGATGAAAACAATATTTATTTAAGTGACAGCTAAAACGATGAAGAAATACTATCATGTAAGCAGTTGCTGGATTGATACTAAGGTAAAAGTGTATTTTAGCATATTGAATTATTGCAGCATTGTTATTCTTAATCAATCCATCTTCAAGTTTGGCATGAAACATATTCATCAATCCAGCTTTCGCTTAGGTAAGAATTCGTTTCATTAACCCCGCTTCTGTTAAGACAGGAATTGTTTTTCAACAAAATCACTTCTATTTAATTAAAAATTATTGTTCGTCGATTCAACTTGAAATTCAGTGAGATTCTTTTAATAAATCCGACTTCCATTTAAGTAAAAATTATTTTAATTAATCCGAAGAGGATCAGAAGCGAGGTTGATGAAACGAATTCTTGCAAGAATTCATGTCGTCAACCTGACTTGTCTGATAAACACTGAAACCCATGCAATGCGGATAATTAAATACGTTAAAATTTACGCACTTTTACCGGGTGTCACGACAACTGGTCTACAGACAATTCGTCTAACCACAATGGGTCTACAAACAACTGGTCCAGCGCTTGAGAAAAGAAGCTGGATGACATTTTTGTACAGGTGAAATGGAGGCTGGATTGATGAAAAAACGCAAGGGAAATGGATTCTGGATGAAGGCTATTTTACAGTTGAAATAGGAGCTGTTTGTTTTATGTATGAAAGTAATCTGTCATACATTACTCTTTCCAATAATTTAGAGGAAAAAAGTAATATAGAAATAGGTCTGTAGTTAGCAATTTCGTTTTTGTCACCTTGTTTATGTATGGTGAGAACCTTGGCAAGCTTGATTTCCAATGGAACAATACCGTCTTTTAGCGATATCATTGTTCACCTCGTTGGTGAGATGGGGCATAGACATTCCCCCCCCGGGTAAACCCCCAGACAAAAACCCCCAGACAAAAACCCCCGGACAATTCCCCCTGATTCAGCCTAGGACATTAACCCCCTGGACAATTCCCCCCTTGCTGCGCATAGCCTATATCTGTAGGTATTATTTGCTCAAACTTGGGTTAATTATCCAGTTCGCGGTGCTGTGTCAACTAGTAAGTGTCATTCGGGTAAACACCTGTCGCTGTCATTCAGGCATGAACTTGCAGCTTGTTAGTGTTGTTCAGTCACTCCGATATGAAGCTGATACCTGTTGTTGTTGGTGTAATGTAGGACAGCAAGAAACCTTGTCATGAATCCAGCTTACATTTAGGCAAAAAATCGTTTAATCCAACTTCTATATAAATAACAATTATTTATCAATCCAGCTCCAATTTAAGCAAGAATATTTTCGTCAATCCAGCCCCAATTTAAGCAAGAATATTTTCTTCAGTGCAGCTCCAATTTAAGCAAGAATATTTTCATCAATCCAGCTCCAATTTAAGCAAGAATATTTTCCTCAATCCAGCTCCAATTTAAGCAAGAATATTTTCCTCAATCCAGCTCCAATTTAAGCAAGAATAATTTCATCAATCCAGCTCCAATTTAAGCAAGAATATTTTCATCAAACCAGCTCCAATTTAAGGAAGAACTATTTCATCAATCCAGCTTCTATTTAGGTAAAAACTATTTTGTATCAGTCAGGCTTCTATTTAGCGAGAAATCTTTTCATCAATCCAACTTGCGTACTTAGGACGGCCGTTTTATGCACGCAATATGTTCTACCAGTTTTTTTCCTACTCTGGGAAGAATTTCGGGGGGAGTTTGTTCGGTTTTTTTTGTCCAGAGGGGCTGTCCAGGGGGGATGTCCTACGCTCGGTGAGGCTGGTGGTGTTCTGTTCCGGAGACGACTGCCCTGTTGGTGTGTCCTGGAACGACTTACCTCCTTTGACGTTCAGCAGCTGTCGTTCGGGAGTATGTTTCGTCTTCGCCGTTGTGTCAGGTCGGCTCTGCTGTCTTATGCTTGGAATTAAACTATGAACCTCTTCTAGTCTGTTTCCAACAAATGCCGTCCGAACAAAATGGCGAACGATTAAATTGTTTCACCAAAATGGCGAAGAGATTTTGAATAATGCAAAGCACTTACTGCCACCTGGCGAATGTATTTGACATTTTTGTTATTATGTTTAAAAAATCAATAAAATTTCTATTTTAAAAGCTTTACTCTTTGCATAATAATAATTTAGATATACACATGTTTGTGCCGTTGACCATAGCTATGATATTCTGCTGCCCCACTTTAACCTTAATGCGGTTTTTTTTAAAACTGCCGATCACACTATCCTTCTCTAACACACAATTATCGGATCATGTATTCCCCTCTTCTCTGGTTCTGCTCATTTAATGTCGTACGAACTTTGTCAATCGTCCATTTCTCTTATCCCTCAAACTACCAAACTATTTTGTGACATGGACATCAAAGGGGTTGGTTACCCTCAATTTTGAGATTGGTTTAAAATGTAATAACATGTAGTATGGTATTGGATTCAGCATTAATTTCTGAACAAAATAGTATATTCAGGTTTAAAATATATGAATGAACCTCGAAATCATGCAATTTTTTACATGCGAATCTGTTTATCCCACAGGTCGTGTAAGCTTGCTTTTGCATACACAAATATTAGACCGTGTTTTGAAAATGATAATATATGTATACAAAAATGGTTCACATGTAATAAAGTCTGAAGTTCATCAATACAAACTAGTAATAAGTCTGTTTTAGGTATATCAAAATCAAACGACATGTAGATATCAACATAAAATAAGAAATTGTGTTAACTATTGTTCCTGGCAGTCAAATATGCAAGTGGTTCTTGAGATAATGTAAGGTAATCCCGTCCTTGTGCGAATGCTTCCAACAAATCGTTTTCTTCCACACTTCACAGCAATGTTATTATTATAGACCTAATTTGTTAGCATTTTTATTCGACGGTGTAGAACTGCAGGTTGACTACTCTGGTCGGACATGTCAACCACGGTTTTACTCAGGATTCGCTTTGTCTGGTTACTACGGTAGAAGCATTGTTAGAAAAACCTCAACAATTAATTATTTCGTCAATGCCACATTTATTGATTTCGAATCGATGCAAGTTCTAGTTGATTGCACGATCAAATACCGTCTGTTCTACACAACTTCGCTCACAAGTTGATTTTAAAGTTCCTTGTTGCAGATACACAATCCGATTATTTACCATTTTCTCCCTCTGACGTTTCAATATTCCATTATGACGTAACTGAAATTCATTTGCATTTGTGTTGTTCCTTGTTGACTGATTTATGTGTTTACGTAGTTTTCATGTCAACGTTATGACGTGATGCTCTCACGTCAATAGTTAAATCTCCAGTTTTTCGTATATATAGTGTTTTTGTATGATTTAATGCCAAAACAATTAATTTGAATGTCCTGACCTCTACTTAGATTACAGAGTCAACATGCAGATTATCAGATTGCTTACACCAAGCAAAAGGATTAATTTCAAGGTGGACATGATGATGTAAATATCAACAAAGGTGAAAAGCAAAGTCATCAGGTGAAGAAAATTGATGGCCAGAACAATGATCCAGATATTGTTTCAAGCAATTCATCACAAATACCACATCCAAAAGATTTCGACAATGACACTTCTCCATCCACATAAGATTTCATTTTGCTAGTAGATGGGCATTCTCCATCTTTAATTCTCCATAAAAGACTTGCATTTGCCCCTGAATCCAGATGTATTTTGCTTGAGAAATTGTCATCTGGTTTATTAGTAACATCTACAATACTCGATGTGAAAAAACGATGAGACAGGTTAGCAGCCACTTCATCTCCGATTTTAAGATCCAGCGGCTGTGTTGTTTCACAAAGTTTAAACTGCTTTGGTGAGGAGTTGCTCTTAGAATTAGACTTATTGTTTTTGTGTCGGTTCACAGTTGCATGAGTCTCTCTGTGTTTCTTTAAATGGCCACTTTGTGTGAATACTTTGTAACAAATCTCACATATGTATGGTTTTTCACCAGTATGGATTCTCATGTGCGTTTTCAGACCATCGTTACGATTAAATGACTTCTTACACAGCTGACAACTGTATGATTTCTCTTCAGTATGGGTTCTCATGTGCATGTTCAGGTCACCATTTCTATTAAATGATTTTTGACAGAGCTGGCAAATGAATGATTTCTCCCCAGTATGGGTTCTCATGTGCACTCTCAGGCTACCACCAAATTGAAATGATCTAAGGCATAGCTGGCAACTGAATGGTTTTTCACCAGTATGGATTCTCATGTGAGCTTTCAGGTTACCATTATGCCTAAATGATTTCTGACATAGCTGACAAATGTACGATTTCTCTCCAGTGTGAATTCTTATGTGCCCTCTCAAAGAACTACTTTCTGAAAATGACTTACGGCATAGATGGCACCTGTATGGTTTCTCGCCAGTATGGATTCTCATGTGTTTTTTCAGATAAGAACTATGACAAACTGATTTCTGGCATAGCTGGCACATATATCCACAGCCAGTTTCATTTTACAACATAAACTGTCTGAACATTCATGAGGACCGCTGAAAAAACTTCTAAAGTGCTACTCCAAAAGAAACGTCTAATCAGTTTCATCGTTAGGTCGAGAATCAAATTCTTTATCATTTTCTGCCTTTGGCGTTACAATAATCCACTATGACGTAATTTGATTTCATCCGCGCTTTTGTTGATCCTTGTTATAGTCCAGTCAATTAAGTCTTAAACCCGCTCATTTACTATGGCAGGCAAATTTTTGCACGAAAAGTTTCTAAATAGATTATAGAATATGTGGTAGAAATCCTAACAAAATGCGATATGGGGAAATAATAAAAATGTTGAATTTAGTTTTGAGCAGACGGCAAACAGCTATGCCTAGGCTATACGAGTTTTTTACATTTCAAGGACTGTCGGAAATACGATTTATCTGCTGGAAACACACTGAAATTACCGATTAAAAAAAATAAATATCGATTAATATATTTATTATCTGAACAATGTAAATGTCGATCTTGGAGAAAAAATAAATAAAATTTTATGCAAGAACTATGCAGTGTGTGGTCGATAACTACCCCGCACTCTTAAGGCCACGCTCATAATGCATAGGTGATGACTAAGCGAAACGCTATACGCGCAGTCATAATTTGCATCACAATAATTAACGATTTAAACATATTTCCCCAAGTTTGAATTCATTCGGATTTTTACTGTAGGTTAAGAAGGTGTTTCCGTACAATATTCTACCAAAAAAGGTCCGCCATAGTAAATGAGTGTGTACATGTTGAATTTCCGGCAATCCTGTCAACGGGGGGTTGATCGGGGGTTTGTCCACTGTCCAGGGTTGAATTGTCCTACACTCCGTAGAGGGACAGTAGGATGGCAAAGGCTACAATACAGTACAATTAGACTTTATTTATAACGCGCTTCAGCAAAAACAAGTCTTGAACAAGAGCGTGCTTCACTACAGATCTAGTTAGGCTATATTGCAATGAAAACAAATGGGTTTTTAACGTTGATTTAAATTCTGCAACAGATTAGCATTGACGAATGGAGATTAGGAGACTATTCCATTCTTTAGGTCCTGAGACTGCGAAAGCACGGTTCCCAAACTTCCGGTTTGTGCGAAGTATAGCAAAGTCACTTCGCGATGACGAACGAAGCCCTCTGGACTTGGAGGCGGAACATGGCGTGACAATGGATGCCATGTAGGATGGAGAGGTTCCGTAGTGGCTATATCCACGGTCTGCGGCACAAACAAAATAATTATGTCTGAAATATTATATTAAAGTTCTGCTTTTTTAATGAGTCTATTTGATTAGTTTTAACCTACCGAACCAGATGACAATGTTAAAATGTATTCGCTAGATGACACTCATGACAGTGTGTGTATTCATCATCAATCCAGATTACTCGGTGCTATGGTCAAAAATTATATTCGCTCGCCATTTTTTTCGGATATCATTCTTGAAACCAGATTAAGTGAATGTTCTACTTTGATTCGAAACGTGGTTAGATTCTGTAATTACCTGCGTATAATTCTCTGGACATACTCATATTTTAATTGGTGGCAGCTTGGACGACGATGGAACTGCTAATCTTAAGGGATTACGCATAAATGTTTGACTCCCCACAGTCCATAGAAAGTTAGTCTAACGTGTAGTGTAGCGTCGCAAATAATTTACTCATTGCGGGACTATTGTCTTTAATGAGTCCAATTTTCGGTAATTGGGTAGTTTAGCGTCCCTAATTATTCAGGTTATTGTTGAGGCTTGGGGGTTTGTCCGGGGGGGTTTTGTCCAGGGGGGAAATGTCCTACACTCGTACGGTGTACCCTGATTTTTACCCGCGTATACCCTACTTTTGGTATTTTACGGAAAATTGGGTGAATGTTCTTGGTATGCTTGAAAGAAAGACTAATCTAGCTTCATTCCTGTCCATTCAGCTCTCAGCAGCCACATTTGGAGATATGTACTAGAGCGGTTGCTGGTGGTTACGTGAAAAAGATAAGGTGGTTACGTGAAAAAGATAAGGTGTCCACTGCCGGGTCATAAGTGTTTGCTTTATATTTAACGGTGTTTTGGTGATGGCAGGAACATCAGTGGAATGGAAGCTCATCCAATTCACGTAACTATGAAGAATTGAGTGGCTTTCATGCTACAACTGGATGTGATTTAACATATTTAGCAGGAATCAGCTGAAAGAATGCTTGAATAAACTACTTGAAAGTTCCCACTTACTTTCTACATTTGGAACATTCCCTTATGAGCTCATTACCAAACTGTCAGTTTGGAAAGGCCTATTTTTACTAGATATTGATGTTCAGATATCATCCTCATCTTCATCAGATGGAGTGTGGTGGAAGAAAGTAATCTTTACCAGTGTGTGCCAAAGCCACATTATAGAGTTTGTCTATAGCCTAGGCTACAGCAAATCATGTGAAGTTGACAAATGTATAGCATCAGACTCTGCTGCTATCGAAGTGCGATCTTGTCATGTGCACTCAGGTGCAATTGCATTGACTGCAACAAGGCCTGGATTGACTCTACGGTACCCTATATCCATCAAGTCATGAAAAGTTGAAACTATTGATACGTCAAGTTATGAAACATTCAAGCATCAAGCAAGCATACTGTATATACATAAAGCCAGCAGAAGTTAAACTGCAGTGCAGTCATAGGCTACTAAAAATGTCCACTATAGGTATGACAATTTCACTGCATAACACTGCATGTGATTTTGTTGGAAGCATATGACCTGGAAATAACTAGTCCAGACTGAAATCTAGTCTCCATCGTATATGTTCAAGACATCACTCATAGCCAGTTGAAGTTTTTGTGTGCACCATTTTGGTTTTTGGTTTTCTGGCAGTGTCACATAATATATTCCGTGCCTTTAATTTCACTTTCCTTAAGTAATTCCGAAAATTATCATTTACATTCTGAATTGATGTATTCATTAGATGCAGAAATTCACTAACAGCCAATTCAAGAATCTGGCCGCCATTTTGGTGTCCAGGCAGTTCTATATATGCGACATTGGTTCCATCACATGCCTTGACCTCGAAAATGTTGATTTAGACCCTGAAATCATGATTTAGTTGCATATATGCCACTTATGGCCATTTTAAGATTTTGTCCGCCATTTTGTCCGCCATCTTGGTTTCCGTGCAATGCCACATATGTTACCTTGCTTCTATTATTGCATTCCTTGACCCCAAAAATGTTGATTTAGACCCTGAAATCATGATTCCACTGCATACATAACTTCACTTACAGCCATTTTAAGATTCTGGCCGCCATTTTGTCCGCCATTTTGATTTTCTTGCAGTGCTACATATGTGTATTTGGTTCCATTGTATTCCTTGCACCCTATAATCTTAATTTAGAGTCTAAAATCGTGTTCCTGTCACATACAATACTTTACTTATAGCCATTTGAAGCAACTGACCGCCATTTTGTCCGCCATCTTGTTTTCCCATTGAACGGCCAAAAATCCAGCTTGCTAACAGCGATTTTCGTTTTCAGCAGGGTCAAATTAGTCTAGAAACACAGGTTAGCAAATTGTTACATGATTTGCTTCTAGGAGTGCCATTTTGAGATTCCAAGCCTGGTCTATAGGCAGAGTTTCCAAAGTCGACTCTAGAGCAAATCAATGCATGAACAAGCGCCTTGACCGCTTGAAGGGAGAGCGAGTGGCGGATAGTACGCAATTGTCGCAAGTGATAGAAACATGTTATAGAAACATAATATGGTGATATTTTGAAAAAACTTAAAGGAACTCTTGCAGCTGAGTAACAACACAGTCTCAATAAGTCTTATAATGACGACAGTTCATAACCAAAAACTTCAGTCTTGCAGGATCTTAGAATCGGCATTGGTTGCTGTTCAGTCTAATCGTTTGTCACATTTTTAGTGCTGCAAACATTCAAGAACACAGCCGCATAATCTTAACATTGGTATGGAAGTGGCCGCTAACCTGTCTGTTCGTTTCATCACGTTTAGTAGGCCTACTGCAAATATTACTGATAAACCAGATTAAATTTCTCATGGAATATATATCCGAATTCAAGTGGAATTGCAGGTTCTCTACGGATATTTAAAGATGGAGAATGTCTGTCCACTTGCAAGTCTGTGTATACATGTATGCAATTTTAAGTGTCTTTGTCAAAATATTTTGGATGTGGCATAGGCCTATGTGATGAATTGCTTGAAACATAACAGGAATTTCGAGAGCATTGTTCTGATCGGTTCCACGACAACTGGTTCACGGACAATTGATTCACGACAACTGGTTCATGACAAATGGTTCAATACAAAATGGTCACTGCAAATATTTTAGTTGCTGGATATAGCCGCTGAAGGAGAAGCTGGATTGACAAGAAAAACTCTTGATAAAGCTAAAATAGATTGATGAAACCCTTGTTGCAAAAAATAGTTGGATGAAAAAGATCATTTCTTGAATAAAATTGTATTGATGATAATAATGATTGTAAAATTTAAGATGGATATATGAAATAATCACGTTCCTAAATAGAAGTTGCATTGATGAAAATGTTCTTATTTTAATTAGAGCTTTATTGGCGAGAAACTGTTATTTAAATAGAAGTTGGATTCATTAAAGCAATGCTCCAATTTAAGTGAGAATATTTTGCTGTCATCTTATAATGATTCGTTCACAGTTCTAATTAGATATCGTTATGAATAGCAAAAAAAGTGATTTCTGTTGAATGAAACTTATGGTATGCAGACTGAAATTTAGGGTTTAGTGAATCGGTGGATAAGTGATTTTGCAATAACTATTCATAACTATGACTGTGTTCGAAGATGTTACATTTTGTGGATTGTCATAGTTGCGATGGATCTGCAATTAGACCGAAAATGCAGATGAAATGTTAGGTTGGATATTCTAAATAAGAGATGGCGTGAAAATCAGCACAGATATGGGATGATCTGCTTTAAAATTATCATGTATGTATATATATTTGGGGTCCGTTCGGACCCCAGTTGGTAAACAACGTAATGTAGAATGTGTTGGTAGGATGAAGGTTAAAATAGTTTTGCCAATTTAGTCAAGTCTGATTTGCTAACGCAGACAAAACAACTATCCCGCGATTGTGATGCTCGGAGGTGACTTTCGCGTAGCGAGGAACATTATTGAGCATGTACAATAAAAAGAAAATGTCATTCAAAATAATCGTCGCCTTCTTCCCCAATAAAAAAAATTACGGATGCGAATCGAAAAAGCAGGAAAAAGTGTTTCCTCGTAGGCCTATTCGCTGATCGGCTCAGGACAAATGGAGTTCAGACTACCGGATGGTGTAGCACTGTAGGCCTTGTAATAGCAAAGTATATAGGATAACTGAGAAAATATACATAGAACTATCAAATTGTATTAAAAGACGAAATGACTTTTTTAGATGAGCAATGTCAACAGAAAAATAATCTCTTTAAAAAGCACAACTTGCTAGCTGATTTTTGGTGGTGCCCATGCATATGTGGGCCTCGCATGGCCAATTTCTGGCGGTGCTGAGCACTAACGGTCCTCGCAGAGTCGACGCTCATGTTACTGTATCTAAAACTTATTTATCAATGTCTTCATATATTTCTTAAAATAATGTTCTGTCTATACTTTTCAATTTTTACATTTCCTTTTGTCTGGCTGTTGTTATGCCACTTTGGAGCACCAAAATGTTTATGAGCCGCCAATATTTGTTCATCTCTCGATTTTTGGCGACTTTTTGACCTGAACTCGCGACAACGTGTTTCCGATATGGCAACTCTGAACAAAACATGCATCTGCCATCCAGCGTTGCCACTCCTTCGGTTTTTCACAAGATCTTGGGTTTTACTATTCGAACTTGTGAAATGGCGGTTTTTCGGAAAGACCTTGGGTTTCTTGCTTGTTTTTTTTCTACGGAAAACGGAAAATTGTTGAATTTTCGATAAATTTTTGACATTTTCGGGACATTGTTGACATTTTTCGAAAGATTTGTGCCCGGTGACAAAAAGGTCATCAGAATTTTCGGAAGGGGAATTCTGGGCATTTTCGAACGATTTGTGCTGGATGACTTAAAAAGTCATCAGAATTTTCGGACGCACAATTTTCTCGACAATTTCTAACGATTTTATTAACATGAATTTTCTTGGGTTTTCCCCCTCTAACTACGTTTTCCCCCTTTTTTAGAGTGGCAACGTTATTGTCATCTAGTATCACTCGCCATTTTGTTCGATCGGAGGCTTGTCAGATTTCCGGTTTAAATCTAATAGAATTTATTATGCGACAAATTAGTTATCGATTTTTATCATTCACTTTGTGCAGTTTGTCTTAAAGTCCTCTCACACATTTCCAATGCATATCTCGGTCAGTGTTGTCTTTGCAAATGTGATAGAGCTTAAAGTTTGAGTAAGTGTTGGGCGATAATGGTGGAGAGTCCGTTAGGAATGGTGGCCAATGTTTCTCGAGATGCTGTTTTGTGTTTATTAACCGTTTACCTCTATTATGGTTATTGGAATTTCAGCAAGAAAACTGGTGAAATCGTAGGGTACTATAATTTTAATTCACCTTTTTTTTCGATTTAAGCGTGTCGATGTAGGTTTCGTGTACGACCCCACAGAAATAGAAATTTGATGAAAAATATTTCCTCACGAAGTAGAAGCGGGATTTAGCGCGTGAGGGTCGGTTATGGCTCAGGTTAGGGGTCGTGAGGGTCGGTTAGGGTTAGTTTTAGGGTTAGTGCAGTCATTCTGCTGAAATTGAAGCTGGATTGATGAAGAATAACTTTCAATGTAAAATTGATGAAAAATATATACTGACAAAATAGAAACGGGATTTACCGATCAAATTCTTGTCTAAGCAGAAGCTGGATCGATTAAAAGGGTTCTGGACAAACTAGAAGTTGGCGAAATTAAATCGAAAAAAAAGGTGAATTAAAATTATAGTACCAATCGTAGTTTAAGTTGCTAGGTTTTTTTATATTATCAATGTTAAATGGATGCTATCTAGATTGATGGCAATGTGTGCATAATAATATCTAAGGAAATTTATCAACCTGGATGAAATTGAATTCTTTACATAAATTGAAGAGCTCTGACTCGGTGGAAGATTATTGTTTCCGTATAATAGAAGCCAAATTGATGGAAATAAATGTTTGCTTCAACAGAGGCTGGATCAATTGATGTTTTTTTTTGTCTCAATAGAACTTGTCTTAACGGGAAGATTCGATCGTTACAATTTAAGTTGGATTGATGATAATAATAATTCTTGTTTAATCAGCATTTAAGTTGGACAAAAAAACATGTCCCTTAAATGGAAGCTGGATAGCTTAAAGTTATAATTGGCATTGCTTAATAGTTATGGTGATGGCGGTGGTGATGATGATGGTGGTGGGGGTGGTGGTGGTGGTGGTGGTGGTGGTGGTGGTGGTGGTGGTGGTGGTGGTGGTGGTTTTTGTGGTCGTGGTGGTGATGACGATGACGATGACCATACGTTTTTGTTGCTCTGCTGGTTTTAATGGTTTGCTATTCGATTTTCTTTGCTTTTCACTCGTTTTTCAGTCAGTAGTTATGATGATTTCACGGCTTTATTCGCTCAGGTATTTTTTGATTTTCTAACAATGTTGTCCATGCTTTTGTTTGCTTTTTTCTCGCACTTTGCACGCAGAGCGATATTGTGTGCGCGGTATTGTGTGCGCGGTATTGACAGTAAACCAATGGTAATGATAATGAGTTCAGTGACAACAACAACAACAACAACAACAAAAACAGCAACAACAATATTTATGCATGAATATTTTATGCATGAATAATATTTATGCATGAATACTTTTTGTTTTTAGTCTGGTTTCGAGCTCGATTGGTCTTTTAATGAATGATTGTGTTGTAATAAAAAAATTAAAAAAATTAAAAACAATAATAACAAACAATAGAAAACAATAATAATTAAAAACAATAATTATAATAAAATAATAAAAATAAAAATAAAATAATATAATAATATAATAAAAAATAAAAAAATAATAAAAAGATGCTTTGAGCTATCTCTGGCCTTGTCCAGATTGGTATGTGTCTCCAAACACGACGCTCTCATTTAGTCCTTTATGTGCCAAGGAGTCCCGTTTGCAAAATGGTGTTGGGGGAGTTTCTCACTTCCAATCGGTCAGTGGGTCCCTGGACATGAAAAATCACCAAGGTGTTTGTCTGGCATGACGTCACGAATGACGTAATTGACAAATCCAATATGGCCGCCGCCGGCCATATTGGAAAATTCATCTCCCTTATTTCTTGCAGTATATGCACGTGTAATACCTCTAATGGTACTGATTCAGGTAAGTAGAATTCATTTCTGATGTTGTTTTTGTCATCAGAGGTCATCTTGAGGTCACAAGGTCATGGTCAAGGTCATTTTTTCATCTTTTTCATTTCTTTCAGCTTATGCACGTGTAATACCTCTAATGGTACTAATTCAGGTATGTAGAATTCATTTATGATATTACTTTTGTCATCAGAGGTCATCTTAAGGTTATAGAGTTCAAGGGCAAGGTCACTGAGTTTCATATTTTTCATTTATTACAGCAAATGCATGTGTAATACCTCTAATGTTACTGATTCGGGTGTGTAGAATTCATTTCTGACATTGTTTTTGCCATCAGGGGTCATCTGAAGGTTATGAGGTCATGTTCAAGGTCATTTTGCCGCATCAATGATGTCGATTATAACTTGAATGAATATGGCGGTGAAACAGATGCTTACCTGTAATTGAACAAATTTAGTTAGCTTATTATGACATGTTAAAAGTCAATGCTGCTTCATGTCGTATTTCAGTGCATCAATAAAGATTGTCTTCAAAATATAACCATTAAGATTGTTTGGATGTGTGCAAGCAAGTTTGCGTCATACGTTTTTGCGGGATGAGTTTTTTGTCTTCCCATCACAAAATATGACGTAGAAAGTTGCAGCAGCGTGGCAACCACAATGTCGATTGTCACACTTTCCTGCACAGTTGCATATTGTGAGCAGAATTCGTGACAAAGAAGCACACATTGTGGCGTAAGCAGTGCACCGAAGTGTTTCTTCCATCCGCGAATTAATGCGATCTACCTGTATAGTTTTGCGTCATGCTCATTGTGTGTTGCAAGTGGTTGGGTTGGCATGGTGCACCAGGAGGGCCCCTCGCTGTATGTGGCCTCTGCTTGTAGGAGGAAGTGCATCAATTCCGAACGTGTATGTGATCTAGTTGTCTAATCTCATCTAGTCGAACGTCTCACAGGCTGTAATTGACCTTGACCCTGCCCAGACACGCACCATGTACTTCCCTACTAATGCAACATCCTGTCTCTCCAAAGCTTGTTAGATACTGTATAGTGTATTGGGTTGCACGCATTAGCTGCGTGTCTGGATCCCACCTTGGACGTAGGCCTGCAGGTCAACAGCATAAGATTGGATATGGACAGCCATAGCTGTCAGCAGGGAACCCGGATCGGCAGTCTAGATTATACAAAGGGACCCACGATGATCTAGTGGACATGCTCGACACCTGGAGAGGCGCTACAGACTAACCAAATCAGTTGCCGAGCAATCATCGTGGGTAAGTCCGATAAATGCACTGTCAGTACAAGCAAAAGGAGCGAAGCTGCTGCGAGTTCAAGATTATCCAGCACTCGAGGAGCCCATGCATGGACTGCATTTAACGATACAGTCCGTGAAGCCACGGCTAGTAGTCCACCACCAACCTTTCCACCTACGACCTGCAGTCTTTCCTCCTTAACCTCGGTCACAATTATTGAAACGATTGTAGCTGCACATGTAGCCTAACATTATGCATAATCTTGAAAAATGACCGTCTCCCAATTTTTCAGCCATGTTTCCGCAAGCGCCATTCCACAGAAACGTTACTTAACTGCCTTTTCTCTTATATCTATGCGGTGTTTTCGATAGTTCCAGGTGACTCTCCTTTCACTGTTTAATTTGACGTGGGCTCTGCATTTGACAGTGCTGATCACGACATTATCTTGCATCTATACGCTGCTATCCAGCACTTATAGGTGCAAGCGTTTATCGATTTCCTTTGGCCTCTCTGGAAATGCACTTGATTGGCTTGCTTCCTTTCTGCAGGACGGCTCTTCCGTGGTAGCTTCTAGATCATCGTGGGCCCCTTAGTGTAATCTACACCACCGATCCGGGTTCCCTGCTGACAGCAATTATGGCTGTCCATATCCAATCTTATGCTGTTGACATGCAGGCCTTCCAAGGAGGGATTCAGACACGCACTTAATGCGTGCAAACCGAAACACTACAGTATCTATAACAAGCTTTGGAGAGACAGACACGCTGTTAGAGCAAGATGCTGCATTAGTGGGGAAGTACTTGGTACGTGTCTGGGCAGAGTCAATTACAACCTGTGAGACGTTCGACTAGATGTCACATATTCGTTCGGAATTGATGCACTTCCTCCTACAAGCAGAGGCCACATACAGTGAGGGGCCCTCCTGGTGCACCATGCCAACCCAACCACTTGCAACACACAATAAGCATGAAGCACAACTATAGAGCCATTAAATCGCGGATGGAAGGAACAATTCGGTGCACTATTTCCATCATAATGTATTCTCCTTTGTCACGAATTCTGCTCACAATATGCAACTGTGCAGGAAAGTGTGACAATCGACATTGTGGTTGCCACGCTGCTGCAACTTTCTACGTCATATTTTGTGATGGGAAGACAAAAAACTCATCCCGCAAAAACGTATGACGCAAACTTGCTTGCACACATCCAAACAATCTTAATGGTTATATTTTGAAGACAATCTTTATTGATGCACTGAAATACGACATGAAGCAGCATTGACTTTTAACATGTCATAATAAGCTAACTAAATTTGTTCAATTACAGGTAAGCATCTGTTTCACCGCCATATTCATTCAAGTTATAATCGACATCATTGATGCGGCAAAATGACCTTGAACATGACCTCATAACCTCCAGATGACCCCTGATGGCAAAAACAATGTCAGAAATGAATTCTACACACCCGAATCAGTAACATTAGAGGTATTACACATGCATTTGCTGTAGTAAATGAAAAATATGAAACTCAGTGACCTTGCCCTTGAACTCTATAACCTTAATATGACCTCTGATGACAAAAGCAATATCATAAATGAATTCTACATACCTGAATTAGAGGTATTACACGTGCATAAGCTGAAAGAAATGAAAAAGATGAAAAAATGACCTTGACCATGACCTTGTGACCTCAAGATGACCTCTGATAACAAAAACAATATCAGAAATGAATTCTACTTACCTGAATCAGTACCATTACAGGTATTACACGTGCATATACTGCAAGAAATAAGGGAGATGAATTTTCCTAAATATGGCCGGCGGCGGCCATATTGGATTTGTCAATTACGTCATTCGTGACGTCATGCCAGACAAGCACCTTGGTGATTTTTCCTGTCCAGGGACCCACTGACCGATTGGAAGTGAGAAACTCCCCCAACACCATTTTGCAAACGGGACTCCATGGCACATCATGGACTACATTCTACTGAGATGTTCACTCAGCTCCCCTAAGCTGATGCACATCCTCCGCTGTGGTCCTTGTTCAGACCATCCTCTTCTTGAACAATATGACTATCTGTTGAGAACGGGTATCTGTTCGATTTTGAATCTTTCACTGACTGATGATCAATGGTTGCAGGCCACCCTTCCTGTTAAAGCAGGTGGTCTGGGCATCCGCACGATATCCTCGCTTGCGCTTCCTGCTTTTTTGGCCTCCGCTGCGGGTACCCTCGCCCTCCAAACCTCCATGCTGAGCAATGTGATCATGGAAACAGACCCACATTTTTCTGCCTCGTTTGAGCATTGGTGTTTAAAATATCCCACATATTGTACTGATGGAGAACTCCATCACAGACAGTCCTTCTAGGATAAACCTGTTATTGCAGAATCACTAGCCGAGCTTGACCACTTTCACACCAGTGATTACCACCAGGCTCGTTTGAAAGCATTGTCAGCACCTCATGTAGGTGATTGGCTGTTTGCCATACCAATAAGCACGTGCGGTCTCAGGCTGCATGACGAGGCGGTTCGGATAGCGTTGGACCGTCATTTGTCACCCACACAGCTGCCCGTGCGGCACTCTTGTGACCGCTGAAGGATCACACGGCCTCTCGTGCCGTCTTGGTCCAGGTCGTCAGGCCCGTCATGCGGTCCCCCATGACCTAAGCTGCAGGGGCCTTGTTCAGGGGGGCATTCGTTAAGGAGCCACCTGGTTTGTCAAGGTCGGATGGTAAAAGACCTGACGGCCTTACTTTGATTCCCTGGCGCTCAGGTCGTTGCTTGACCTGGGACGTCACAGTGGCAGACACTGTGGCTACCTCTTATCTAGCCACAACCTCCATTCGGATGGGTGGCGCTGCGGAACTGGCTGAAGCCAGGAAAAATACAAAATATGCACATTTGATGCAAGTCTACCACTTTGTCCCATTGACTTTTGAAACATTGGGACCAATTAACGCCAAGGGACAGGCATTTCTCGCCGACCTGGATCGTCTCCTGAGCCAAATTTCAGGCCACGCAAGAGAAACAAGCTTCTTGTTTCAGCGCCTGTCTGTTACCATTCAACGTTTTAATGCTGTCGCCTTCCACAGCACTTTTGTTCTTCCAGATCTTGACATGGATGGGCACTCTAGAGTTTAAATTTCTTAGTAATATCTGAATGACTACATTACGCAGCCTAATGTTCAAAAGGAGCATAGACATTAGCCTGTAAATTACTGTCATTTTCTTTGAAAAAAAATAAATGTTTGTTAAAAAATAATAAAAATAATAAAAATAAACAAATACTACTACTACTACTACTACTACTACTACTACTACTACTACTACTACTACTACTACTACTACTACTACTACTACTACTACTACTACTACTACTACTACTACTACTACTACTACCACTACTACCACCACCACCACCACCACCACCACCACCACCACCACCACCACCACCACCACCACCACCACCACCACCACCACTACTACTACTACTACCACCACCACCACCACCACTACTACTACTACTACTACTACTACTACTACTACTACTACAACCACTACTACTACTACTACTACTACTACTACTACTACTACTACTACTACTAATAATAATAATAATAATAATAATAATAATAATAATAATAATAATAATAATAATAATAATAATAATAATAATAAATAATAATAATAATAATAATAATAATAATAATAATAATAATAATAATAATAATAATAATAATAATAATAATAATAATAATAATAATAATAATAATTAATAATAATAATAATAATAATAATAATAATAATAATAATAATATATTGATTTACACATTGAGATGTGCTCCATGCGCAAATCACCCGACTTTGGAATCTTATGATAAAATTCTAAGGAAGGGTCTACAATGCATCCTTAACATAGACTTCACTGACAGGCAATGGCAACAAGCTACCTTACCCACCGGTTTAGGTGGACTGGGCATTCGAAAGGCGTCATCGCTGGCACTTCCCGCTTTTCTAGCATCGGCCGCAGGCACCTTCGAGCTCCTGTCCAGCATCCTTAGCGTGCTAGACAGTCAACCTGACATATACTTCACGAACCTTTCATCACTCTGTCAATCAACGACCGGCTTGTCGCTGACGGAGGTCTTTCCGTCGAATGTGCAAGCGAAATGGGACATCCCGATTCTGAATAAAGAGCTCACGGAACTACTACTCTCCACCACAGAGCCGAGCGAACAGGCGCGCCTGAAAGCCGTGTCCTTTCAACACGCTAGCGACTGGCTACATTGTCTGCCAATCACTTCCTGCGGCCCCAGGCTCAGTGATGAGGCCATCAGAGTGGCGGTTGGCCTTCGTCTGGGAGCCAACATTTGCCAACCACACGACTGCGTTTGTGGCTCGCTGGTCACTGCTAGAGGCACGCACGGCCTTTCATGTACTTTGGGATTTGGTCGCGTGGCCCGACACGCAGCCATCAACGATTTGATCCATCGCAACCTGATTAAAGCCGGGTTTCCAGCGATTAAAGAGCCACGGGACATGCTGCGCGCAGATGGTAGACGACCTGACGGCACGACTCTTATACCGTGGAAAGCGGACAGGAGCCTCATATGGGACGTTACTGTGGTTGATACTCTAGCGCCGTCGTATTTGCAAGTGTCACGAAATAGAGTATCCCCCGTATTAATTGTATCCCCCCAAATTTAAAAAAAGTCGAAAAACCTGTTCCGCGTGTATTTTTTTTGCAAATTAACTCTCATCTGCTTTGTTTTGAACAATGACACTAACAGGTATGTTTATTCCTACTAGATAATTTGGTTTGCCCTGATTTTAGAGCACTTAAAACATTTAAAACACTTAAGAACACTCAGAGTCACTAAATAAATTCGAGTTGCCTTTATCTGAGCATTGCTTAGAACACTTAAAACAATTAAAACTTTTGATTACAGCGTTTTTTTTTTATTATGCGAATTTTTCATAAAAGGGGATATAATGGTTTATCCCCCCGGATAGTATAGACCGGTTAATTCCATCCGGGGGGATAGATTAATTCATCCCCCCGGGTAGCTTTCAGAGGGGATACTCCGTTTCGTGTCACAGGCAACGGCTGTCACAGCTGGAGCAGCAGCAGAAATTGCGGACAACAGGAAACATCAAAAATATCAGTCCCTTTCAGTCACACATGACTTCGTTCCACTGGCCATTGAAACTCTAGGCCCTGTCAACTTAAGAGGCATCGAATTAATTGCAGATTTGGGTCGTCACTTGACGAAGGCGACAGACGAAATGAGAGAAACGACATTTTTATACCAAAGACTTTCGGTGACCATTCAGCGCTTTTAACGCGGTGGCCTTCGCGGGATCTTTTGCTGCAGTGTGATGACAATAATAATAATAATAATAATAATAATAATAATATAATAACATGGGATGTGACAGTGCCCGACACTTTCGCCCTGTCTCACCTCCCACACACATCAATCGGAGCTGGCGAAGCCGCCGAACGCGCGGCTGCGTCGAAAACTATCAAGTATTCCACCATCACCCGTACCCACGCGTTTGTTGCGGTCGCCTTGGAGACCGGCGGCGCTTGGTGCAAAGAAGGACTGGATTTCATTTCTGATTTGGGGAGGAGAATTGCTGCCACTACCCATGACCCTATGGAAACGTCATACTTGTTCCAACGGATTTCTGTGGCTCTTCAGCGGGGAAACGCCATCTGCCTCTCCGGAACATTGCCACCGCTCCCCGATCGACACGAGAAGGAGATTTACAATCCGGCAAAACGAGCCGTGGAACGACAGAAGGAAGCGACCTGCAGCAGATGAGACTGTGTGGCACATTAATATGTCGATAATAGCCTACACATTAGGGTGGTTCGAATGTAATGGACAAAAAACTTTTTCTTGAATAATAATAATAATAATAATAATAATAATAATAATAATAATAATAATAATAATAATAATAATAACAATAACAATAACACTAACAATAACAATAACAATAACAATAACAATAATAATAATAATAATAATAATAATAATAATAATAATAATAATAATAATAATAATAATAATAATAATAATAATAATGATATGCTAAACCGGTAACGCGTCTGCTTACGGAGCGGGAGGTTGCGGGTTCGACTCCGGGTAACGACCTTAGGCAAGTTGTTTACGCACACGTGCCTCTGTCTCCAAGCAGTATAATTTGGTACCGGCATAAGCTGGGAAGTAAACAGCAAGTCCTGCGACACACTGGCCTCGTGTCCAGGACCTTGGGATTCGTCCATTGCTGGATCAGGGCCATGGAAAAGGAGATGAGCGCCTCCCTATGCAGGCCCGGCCTTAGGGCAAGGCGAGCGAGGCAATCGCCTTGGGCCCCGCGCATCCAGGGCCCCGCGCTGCTGGCAATTTTTTTATTTGTTGAGGTATGCCGCGCGAATGTGATGGGTGATTTTGGAAACAAAGATAGTTGGCCTATAAATTATAAGTTAAACCTATAGTCACATATAGATCTACTGTTGTACATGTTGAATCAATTTTCTCCAGGAAGCATCAAAAATTAATGTTAAAATAAAATGAGTCATGATGCGGTGGGCCTAGTTTCTTTTACATTCTCCATGTATCGCTTCAATATTTGTAACGACCTAATTGTTTGACGTGATCAGCTATCTACGTCTCCTTAGATGACTTGACGTTTAAACTGAAAGCTATGAAAGGCATTTTAATTTAAAAGACGCCGCTTACTTGCCTAGTGCTCGTTATAAAGGCTTCTTAGTCTGAAAATTAATGTTGAGAGTCTTTGATTGATGCTTGAGCGATAATTTTTATTGAACTAGCTTACCAATTTGGCTGCAAATTGCAATGCCTTCTTCTATTTTAATTTAGTCTATTATACAATTTTTTTCTTTTTTTGATAGACCTAGGCCTATGCTACCAAAAAGACATCGCGATTTGTTCAGAAACTATAAAGAGGGAAACAAAATAAAACAAAATAATGGCTAAAACTTACAAAAACATCCATGCGATCAATAGTAGGCCTACCCTAGCTAGGCCTACCTTAGGAATGGCTCACTAAATTAGCTATTTTGTCAATTAGCGAGCCTCAAAGGCAAATCTCGCAGTTTACTATAAAAGTAATAATTAGGTCTGTGTTCCATTTAATTATTTGAATGTTTCAGAATCCTTCTAATTAAAACTTTTAAATGTACTCTATAGCCTATAGAGTAGGTTATAGACAAAGACGTGAGCGCTATATCTTTTAAAATGTCTCGCAAATCTGCCCAGCTTTGATGAATGCGAAATCGGAAGGGATTTCATAATGCAACATCTTTTTTAAACTTCAATTTTGCACATGGGCGCCTGCAAACTTTTGGGCTAGAAGAGGCAAAGCACAATGGGCGCGACGAACTTTTTAGAAAGAGTTTGACAAATGAAACGCAGGAAATTAAGAACATGGACATAATTATTTCACAGCGGTGTCTAAATGCAAATTGCTCGATTTCACTATGGAGATCGTTAGCACCATTAGTGCTTTGGCGCAAAGAAATACGTCAAAAAGCAAAACTTTCTTGTTAAGAATAGGCTAGGTGTTAAATAACAAGATGGGCAAGTGCACCTCATGTGCCTTTGTGAGAGCGCCCATGATTTTGCATTAATTAATTAGGCCTACATAATATGGCGGTGTCAATGCCTTTCTGGCAGGAAGTCAACATCGTCAATTTTTGACTGGAGACACGCTGCTGCCTTGGGCCCCGCAAACCCTATGGCCGGGCCTGTCCCTATGTTCCTCGTGGAACGGGATAGAACTTTACTATGATGATAGAAATCAGTCTGACCTCAGGGAAACTGTTATTATCGATGGCCTGAATAGTAATTAAGTAGTTTAATGCCATAAATAGTCCTGGGCACGACGTTAAACTGCATCCATCCTCCGCCACATGGAACCAACAACTTCCCTGTGCCGGTCCTAAGCCCGGACAAAGTGAGGAAGGTTTGCCAGATGGGTGGCGATACACTGGCAGTAAAAGACCAAGACGATTGAAATCCGCAAAAACCACGACACAAGTGGCATAGCGACCCAGATGCTTCAAGGTGTCATGATGTGGAGCAGACATGCACAGGCCGGTCAGGACAGACCGGTGGAGAGAGTCGGGGGAGAGCATGGGACACATACGGGCATTGACCCAGGTTGTCCTTCATGCCTCTCTCCCAATATTCTCTTCATTTAGACAAGGCGGTCTAACTGCTCCAAGATGTTAATGGTATGGAGCAGACCTGCTGACCGGACCTGTTGAAGCTGGGCAGCATGACGCGAGACAGACTCAGACAGAGAGTGGCGTCGGACTCTTACGGGCATTGAGCCCTATGATATTGATGAATGCCATAAAAAGTCTCTTAATGATGTGTTCTTGTCCTTCGTCTTAATAGATGCACGAAGTTCTTTCAACAAATGCATGAAGACAAAATGCTTTATGTTTACAGTCTCAGTGTGGTCATTCGATAAAGCCTTGCATCTAATTAATCTTCGTCAAAGGCAAAGTAAAAGCTAGATAAAGTGCGACAACAAAAGAGTACGCTTTCTGCAGAAATTGATGCTCTCCAGAAACATATGAGAATCTATTCTGCGGAGAATCATGCAAATGTCAGTTATGTCAAAATCTTTTGCGCAAGGTTTTGATCTGAAAAGTCACATGACACCCCATACTGGAGAGAAACCATGCAAATGTCCGTTATGTCCGAAATCATTTGCCTGTGATGGTAATCTGCAAAGTCACGTGAAAACCCATACTGGTGAGAAACCATATAAATGTCAATTATGTCAAATCTCATTTACTGAAGCTGGCACCTTGAAAAGACACATGAAAATCCATACAGGAGATAAACCATACAAATGTCGGTTATGTCAGAAATCATTTACTGAAGCTGGTAGTCTGAAAAGACACATCAGAACTCATACTGGAGAGAAACCATACAAATGTCGGTTATGTCAGAAATCATTTACTGAAGCTGGTGTTCTGCAAAGACACAAGAGAACGCATACTGGAGAGAAACCATTTAAATGTCGGTTATGTCAGAAATCATTTACTGAAGCTTGTGTTCTGCAAAGACACAAGAGAACGCATACTGGAGAGAAACCATACAAATGTCAGTTATGTCCGAAATCATTTGCCTGTGTTATTAGTCTGAAAAGTCATGTGAAAACCCATACTGGAGAGAAACCATTTAAATGTCTATCTTGTAAAAACTCATTTACTGAAGCTGGTAGTCTGAAAAGACACATGAGAATCCATTCTGGAGAGAAACCATACAAATGTCAGTTATGTCAGAAATCATTTACCCTTTGTTTTAATTTGAAAAGACACATGAAAACCCATTATGGAGATAAACCATATAAATGTCAGTTATGTCCTAAATTATTTACTCAAGCTGGTGTTCTGAAAATACACGTGAGAACCCATACTGGAGAGAAACCATACAAATGTCAGTGTTGTCATAAATCATTCACCCATGGCAGTAATCTAAAAAGTCACTTGAAAACCCATTATGGAGATAAACCATATAAATGTCAGTTATGTCCTAAATTATTTACTCAAGCTTGTGTTCTGAAAAAACACAGTAGAACCCATACTGGAGAGAAACCATACAGATGTCAGTTTTGTCAGAAATCATTTACCCATGGTAGTAATCTGAATTGTCACATGAAAACCCATTCTGGAGAGAAACCATACAAATGTCAGTTATGCCAGAAATTATTTACCCTTTGTTTTAATCTGAAAAGACACATGAAAACCCATACCGGAGAGAAACCATATAAATGTCAGTTATGTCAGAAATCATTTTATGATGCTGGTGCGCTGAAAAGACACATGAGAACCCATACTGGAGAGAAACCATACAAATGTCAGTTATGTCGGAAATCATTTTATGATGCTGGTGCGCTGAAAAGACACATGAGAACCCATACTTGAGAGAAACCATACAAATGCCCGTTATGTCTAAAATCATTTGCCTTTGATGGTAATATTAAATGTCACATGAAAACCCATACTGGAGAGAAACCATAGAAATGTCAGTTTTGTCAGAAATCATTTACTCATGGTAGTAGTATGAAAAGTCACATGAAAACCCATTCTGGAGAGAAACCATGCATAGGCCTATGTTAGTTATATCAGAAATCATTCACTGAAGCTGGAACTCTGAGAAAGCACATGAATCTAAAAAGCCATACTGTCGAGAAAACCATACAAATGTCAGTTTTGCCAGAAATCATTTACCCATAATAGTAATCTGAAAAGTCACATCAACACCCATTCAGGAGAGAAACTACACAAATGTCAGTTATGTCTAAAATCATTTACCCAAGGTAGTAATCTGAAAATTCACTGCAAAACCCATACTGGATATGTATGTTATGTCAGTTCTAAATTATTTGCTCAATGCGGTCATCTGCATGCAGTGCCATGCACATTTGAGATTCCATAATGGCAAGAAGCCAAACATGTGTAGGCTATATCAGAAGGTATTTAGTCATTATGGAGATCTGAACAATCAGTATAGCCCACTGAAGACACCATTTACACTTGCATAACCATGTAGGGTTTGTAGTTTATTTAGAAATCTATAGCAACATGTGTGAATGAAAAGTAACAAACTTCCAGCAAATCTTATCACATGGGCAGTTCTTCAACTAAACAGTTCATCAGTAAGTTCCATGGATGAATACAGTCGCATGATGATAAACAGGATAGTGGGTCGAAATGCTGATCTGTAACTTATGTTCCGTTTATAAACCTTGATTTGTGCAGACATCTTTTATATGCAGTACCACAAGAATGCTTGTCAAGTAATGTTCGTTATGATGGCAATTAAATGAAAAGTTCATTTCAAAAACGTAGTCCTGAAGCTGGATAAAGACATTTTTATAGATAGAAGCTGGAGTTATAACAAAACTGTGAGAAATAGAAGATGCATTGATGGTTTCTACATTAAATAGAAGCAGGATCCATGAAAAATGACGCTTGATAAATGGAAACTTGGATCGATCTTTTCCAACTGAAGTGGAAGCTAGATGCATCATGAAATACATGAATAAAAGCATCAATTCATAGACAGTTTGGAGAAACAATTCTTTTATATGGAATTGGAATAAAAAAGAACATACTAGAACAAAGCATAACAGAATAGACTGGAACATACTAGAGAAGAATAGGACAGACTAGAAAAGAATGGAACAAAATTCTGCCGTCATAAGCAAGAACCACGTATCTAAAAAAACCTTGTTCTGAGATAAACTCAAAAGACTCATTTCTGTTCTGCCAAGTAGAAAAAATATTTCTATTCTTTTCTGGTATAAACTAATAAATGTAAAAAAATTTAGCCATTCTTATAGAAACAATAATTTTTAATATTTTTTATTCTAAATAATTTTTTATGGAAAAAGTCAGTTAGTGTGTTCTTGCTAAGCATTACAGACCGACAATTGTAACGGATAAATGGCAAAAACAACGCATCTGCATAAAATCGTGTTTTATTTTGGAACAATGCAGTAATTTACTCACACATTGATCCGACATTATTCAAAAAGAGTCAGAACCAGTTTGTGCAGCTATAAGACCAGTTTGTACAGCTGTGAAACCAGTTTGTACGTGTATTAGGCATTATTTTAAATATATGACACGTACAGTCTGTACAACGGTGTTAACCAGTTTGCACAGCCACAGGACATAATTTTAAAATATAGGAAACTTGTTTTGTAGCTCTAAAACCAGTTTGTTCACTAATCAGGCATTTGTTATGATACGAAACCAGTTTGTACACATCTGCGAAACCACTTTTTATGGTATCAGACATTATTTTAAAATATATAAAACCAGCTTGTACAGCTGTGAAATCAGTTTGCACAGCTGTCAGACAAATTTTAAATGATATAAAACCAGTTTGTGCAGCCGTGGGACCTGTTCATACAACGGTGAAACAAGTTTTACGTCTATTAGAGATAGTTTTAAGAGACCAAACAAGTTTGCACAGCTGTCAAAATCGTTTTGCACAGCTATCGGGGTAACATTTTTAAAGATATGAAACCAGTTTGTACAGATGTTAAACCCGTTTGTGCAGCTATGAAACCAGTTTGTGCAGCTGTGAGGCATTATTCTAAAGAAAAGAAACCAGTTGTACTTCTGTGACACCAGTTTGCACAGCACTCAGGCAACATTTTTGAAGATACGAAACCAGTTTGCACAACCATAAAACCAGTTTTAAGCAGCGAAACCAGTTTGTAGAGCTATCATTCATTACTTTATAAAATGCGAAACAGTTTCTGCAGCTGTGAAACCAGTTTCTACAGATAAAAGACATTATTTTAAAATATACGAAACCAGTTTGCACATAATGTGAAACAAGTTTGTACATTTGTCAGGCATTCTTCTAAAGATAAGAAACAAGTCTGCGCAGCAGCGAAACCAGTTTGTAGGCATCAAATATTATTTAAAATGAAATGAAATCAATTTGAACTGCTGCGGGACCAATTTGCACAACTGGCATACTCGAATTTTAATATATATGAAACCAGTTAATGCAGCCGAAAAACCAGTCTTTACAGCGGTGAAACCAGTTTTACAGCTGTTAGACATAATTATAGAAGACCAAATCAGTTTGTGCAGCTGTAAAAACAGTTTGCACGGCAATCAGGAATCATTTCGAACGCTATGAAACCAGTTTATGCAGTTCTCAGGCAACATTTTAAAAATATGAAACCTAGTTTTCACAACTGCAAAACCAGTTTGTACAGCTTCCAAATCAGTTTGTATAGCTATCAGACATTATTTTAAAATATACAAAACCATTTGTACAGCTGTGAAACGAGTTTGTACAGCTATCAGACATTATTTCAAACGATATGAAACCAGTTTGTGTAGTCGTGAAACCAGTTTGTACAGTACTCAGATAACATTTTAAGAGATATAAAACAAGTTTACAAAGTATAACACCAGTTTGCACAGCTATCAGGCATGAAATATTCAAACAGAAAATTTCCATTTCAGAGATGTCTCTTACACACCTCTTTTAGCTTTAGCAGTTTCATATAAATTTCAGACAAGTCAAAAACAACGCAAAATGAAGATACGTGGTTCTTGCTTAGTATGTATCTGAGAATAACGCCATATCATACTAAGCAAAAACAACGTAACTCAAGATACGTGGTTCTTGCTTATGATGCCATGCGGTTTCTGGAGATACGTGGTTTTCACACACGCTGGTTCCCTGTGATGGAATCGAGATAGGAGTTTCTCAATTTTTCCCAAGGTGTAGGACCATTAATAGATGCGGAAACTGCATCTAACTCAAAACGGCCAAATATTGAGTTACGTGGTTCTTGCCTATGACGGCAGATTGGGGTCCTGGGACAATTATAATATTATGTAGATCGGGTCATGTGTTCGTCTGCTCGGCTCATCGCACGAAACCCCAAATTTGTATCTGCATGCATCGATGCTTGATGTGCTGCGCTGACTGCATGCAACCCAACGTAGGGGAAGGCTATCTCATGTCTGCCTTTGTTTCACTCTACATATCTAAGGCAAGCGCGATCAGTTGTTACGGCATGCAAGAGACCTCGCTTCAGTGTACCGTACGTTCAACACAAGCGGTCCTTGCTGGCCAAAAGTCGCTGTTAAATAGTGGAAAGTTGAAACTGTCTCCGATAGTCTGTAACCAGTTAGAAGACTCGATAAAGAAGAAGACTATGTGGTACATACCTTTGTATCCGAGCACGAGCTGTTCATAGACAGCATCATGCTTTCTCTGCTATAATTGGCCCCGTGATATGGAATGGACTTCCAATGTCTATTATACGTCTTGTGCTTAATTTACAGAGATGCGTTTTATCGCAGTCTTAAAAGCCATCCCAATCAGCTGATATTGCGTCGGGAGCGATCCTGAGTAGTAACCTAGAAGTGGCGCTATAGAAATCTCCACAATAAACCAATATGAACATTACTAAGCGTGTTAGCCTAGCCGACTTTCTGTCAATGGCAACTGTTTTTTTTTACTCTGGCCAAACTCTGGTTTGAACGGCATGATTCATCTGCAGAGTTTGTGTGCAACGGTGCTGGGTAACCACAAGATGTCGCTCGAATATGAGTAGTATAATTAATAACGAGGTTCACGTCTTAAACACCTTCAATACAATTTCTTCCGACGCTATAAGAACCATCAATTATCTCCAAACGCAATCCATCATCTTCAGCGCCATTTATACAAAAGTAGACTAAAATCGGCGTTAACGACCCGTGACGAAAATTAAATGCTGTAATCCAATGGAATTGCAGCCTATCCAGTGGTACCAGACCAAAGCCAGAACTAAGTAGGAGGGCTACTATGTTAACCAGGTTCGTTAGTTGTGACAGAGACTCGTTAAACGGCATCTGCATACACGAAAGAATAAGTATGTCGCTATCTCTGGTGGTCTATACCGTTTTTCACCTGAAAGAAGGATATGGTTTTGAGCATAAACTGCTACTCTCATGATGTGAATATGGAGGAAGGTGATGTCTAATAAGAAGAGCGTTTTCTTTATGCATTTGCACGTTTGATTGCCCGCCTTCCTCGTTTCTCTCACATTTCGACTTTCATGACTGAGCACCTTCACTGGCTTCCTTTGACTGCCCGGATTCAATATAAAATTCTTTTTCTTACCTATAAGATGTTTTTGGGTCAAGCGCCTCGCTACCTTTGTGATCTTATTAGGGAGCCTTTCTCTGCTACCGTTGGACGTCCTCTACGCTCTTTAGACCGTCACGATCTTCTTGTACCACGATCTCGGACTGCCACAGCCCAACATCGCGCCTTTGCCTCTGTCTGCCCTCTACTGTGGAATGGCGTTCCTACTACAATTCGTGCTCAGATTTTTTCTGGAGGCTTTACTGGGAGCGCCTCTGATTAGATTGTAGTGTGAGAGGCGCTTTATAAATCCCAAAATAGAATAGAATATTCATTGATCCACTTTAACAGATATTCCCTACAACTTGAAATAAAGCAACTGCTCTACGTCAAAAAAGTGCTGCATTTTGCGAAAAGAAATGTTTGAAGGCAACGGCCTCTGTTGTCATAAGCCCTCGTCAAATCAGGATCCATCCATCTCCTCTACGTCACTTCGCACAAAAGCCTACATTGGTATCAACGGCCCTTGTTGTCACACAGCGATTCTAAACATTGGAATAAATATTCTCATACTTACACTGCCGAATTGTATCTAATAAACTCATATAGCGTCTTTAGCAGCACAGACTATTCAGAGGCGCTTTCGACACAGAAGTCATGAGGAAAGGAAGTGATGCTGCAATTGGAGCGAAGACACGAGCTTAGCTCGTAGAAAACGGGAAGACCATTCCATATAGAGTGATCTATCACAACAAATGCCTGGCATGGAGTAATTGCACACCGGTAAAATCTTATGAAAAATATGTATGTGGACAACAGTAATAGTAATAGTCATAGTTATTCGTTAGACTGTTGATCCATTCGACCTCAAAATTCCCCGATGTTCACCATAAGATAAGGACGGTTTCAAAGACGGTTGACGACCACGAGATATCGGCTAACTGTGCAGGTAATGATGCCGTGCACGACTTAGACACCTTTAACGTGTAGACCTCTGTTGCTATAATTTTATAAATCTAGAAATTATGTTTAATTGCACGGATTATCTGATCTTCCATGCCAAACTCAGCGCTAGCGGCCCTTGTTGGTCATAAACATTTTGAAACTCACCCTTAAGAAATCTATCTTGGAGCGATCATGATGCGTAATGCCCGATCTATTAAGTGTTCTTTGTTTGATGTGACGGTGGCCGTTCATTTCGCCGCCGATCATTTCGTCGTGTTCATTTCGTCGCCGATCATTTCGTCGAAAATCATTTCGTCGCGTTTCATTTCGTCGCGTTCATTTCGTCGTGTTCGTTTCGTCGTGTTCATTTCGTCGAGTGTTCATTTCGTCGCGTTTCAATTGGTCGCACTCATTTCGTCGCGTTCATTTCGTCGTTTTCATTTCGTCGCAAATCATTTCATAGGGATGTCTCTGTGCGAAACCATAGGCCTATAACTGCCAGATGTGTCAAAATCATTTAATCATTTAATCGTATTCTCGATATTTCTAGAGCGCCCACAAAAGCAAGTTCGCGGGAACCAGCTTATTCACAAGCACTATGTCAAATCAAATTGGTGTGCAAAGATCAAAAACACAAGAGATGTGCGGACGTTGTTGAAAGAGCAGGTGCAACTACAACAGGTACTCGTCCAATGGCTTGCTGTACTATATTCTTGACCGTGCTTTCGCATTCCGTAGCTTTGGAACGAACTTCGCTAGCAACTGTAGCTGCTGAAATACGTTCGGAAGATGGAGCATGAACTGTATGTTCTGTTGGTAGTTTGACAACCACATCTCCAGTGCTATGCATGCGCGCATTACAGGATCTCAGTTCACAGCGCCAGTATCTTTTTCCGTTTTTTTCTTTTTCCTTTGTATAAATGTAACCTTCATACACTGCCTTCTCGCAGCCTCTGCTACTCTTCACAAACGTTAACAGCGACATTTCTGTGTTTCTATGGCTGGTCATGGACTGTTCGGTTTATATAGATGAACCTTCATTGGCATACAACCAATCGCAAGCAAGCACTTGTTTAGAATCTGTCAGACGCACCGTCAATCTTTGTTTACTTATCGCAAGGTGAACTGCGAAAACTAATAAGGCTAATGATCTGTTAAAATCAATTACTGAGCAGCAAGTAACAAACAAACGCCTACGATTACACCGAAGGCATAATCAAATTGCTACCAAATAAGCTGTTGTGTTTAAAACGCGACGAAATGATTTGCGACGACATGAACACGACGAAATGAACACGACGAAATGAGTGCGACCAATTGAAACGCGACGAATTGATCGGCGACGAAATGAACACGACGAAACGAACACGACGAAATGAACGCGACGAAATGACACGCGACGAAATGATTTTCGACGAAATGATCGGCGACGAAATGAACACGACGAAATGATCGGCGACGAAATGATAGGGAACCGATGTGACAGTGCCTCATAGGGGCTGCTCCTGGAGATGTGGAACAGCTTTGTCCCGCTCCAGTGCAGTAACCTTGAAGGGATGCAATCTAAATCTAAATTACGAATTAGTGTGAATGTCGGTATGCATATTGGACTCGCCGACTTTCGATCAATGGCAAAGGCTTTTACTGTCGAAAATGAGGCTCAGCTCTGGACCATCAAAAAAGTCTGAACCGAACATTTGCTTCGTATTCGCTTCTGGGCCAAATAGCTATTCGATATTCTGCATTTGGTCAAATTGTAGCGGTCAAACCGAAATCGAACAGTGGTCACGTGACACCTGTTTCTGCATATGCGGCTACCATAGCGAGTGGACTGGAGTAACTTTATAATTCACATAATAATTACTAATTAATTATATGCTGAGTCTGCAGCCAGACCTTGCCTTTAGACCACTGCCCGGACCGCGGTATTTCAGTGTCAGTAGTCTCACTCTTTGCATACAGTGACTGAATGTTGTCGGTAGACACGTGTTGTACAATATTCGTATTCGTCTTCGGCCGAATAGTCGTCAGGACCATCATGACCATCCCTCTGTATGCATATTGAATGATTGAGTTGGCGATGTTATAATATTAATCGTGTCTTTCACGTCTTTAATTATAGACACCTTTTTCAAGCATTCTACCGATGTTATAAACATTTGACAGTTAAAATTATTTGAAATCCAGTGGAGTTGCCTCTCATGAAACTCCAGAAAAAGGAAGAGAAAAAGAAGAGAAAAAAGGACAGAAACGGTTGAACAGTTAAACAAAAGTTAATGGAAATACGTTGAAAACTTTAAAGACGTCAACAACCTTTGTGGCGATAAGATGTCGTTAAACTGCTGATTAATTAAATGAATTATTCGCCAGCTTATAACCTTCTTCCACGACTCAAGAGTAAGATTAATGTTAATGTCCTATGGAGGACAAGAGATTTTTGAAATCCATTGGAATTGTATTCCATTCGAGTTTTAAAATTTAGCTAACAACTATGATGTTCATTTAAGCAAAAAAACTACGGTAAAATAGGTCTAAATATATTATAGATGACTTTAGCTAACTAAGTTGGAAAGTGAAAATGGTAAAGAAGATTATTAGTAACATTATTAATTAAATGTTGTAAGGAGGGCATAGAAGCTTATTTAAACGCACGCATGGAGGCTCCAAAAGATGTACGAATTGCAACATGGGGTGAGGTGTTGAAAAAAGAAAATATATAAATGGGCCGAAATGTATTTTATAATGTCAGTCGTCTTTGTAACATTACATGCGCTATCTTCACACATAGATATTATATCTAATTACTATAAATACTGTACATTACTGCCTGTGGAAGGACCGCTCTGTCGGGGATGCGCTGAAGAGGAGGGTTATGGAGGCGATGGTGTGGTCGGTGGCGTTGTATGGAAGTGAGGCATGGACCCTAAAGGCGGCGGATAGAAAGAGATTGACGGCATTTGAGATGATGACGTATAGAAGAATGATGCAGGTCGACTGGAGGGAACACAGAACAAATGCCTCGATTTTGGCGGAGCTGCGACCGAAGCAGAGACTGCTTGAGATGGTGCAAACAAGAAAACTGCGATAGGCCTACTTCGGACACCTGATGAGGGCAGACAACATATCGACACTGCTAATACAAGGACGAATTGAGGGTACCAGAGCACGGGGAAGACCAAGGAGGCGCTGGATGGGCGATGTCTGTAACTTGACCGGACTATCACCTGTGGACTGTGTCAGAGGGGCTCAGGACAGAGAGGAATGGAGGAAGCTGCTATCGTTGTCTCTGGTCTCCGAATCTCAGTGATGAGGATGGACAGTATCATCATCACTGTACATATCAATGGAAGGCAATCACATTTAATATCCAGAGTAATTCTGTCGCCATATAATAGACTACAGAGTGCTAGTCTTGAACACCTTTAATATTGTTATTGCATGTGCTATAAATAGAACCAATGAGTCAATCGTAGTGTTACAGGTTGCAAACAAGTGAACCACTAAACAGAACATTTTAATATTAAATTTAGTTGGGATAAGAAAACGTTATGAAAAGTCAGCTATTCACTGTAACAAGATGTCTTCAAATAATCGACACCTCTAACACGCATACATCCAGCTCTATAAATCTATCAATTGCGATACTCCACCACTGCGCACGACTGTCTGATTTCAATCATAATTGCAAAAGCTCTGTATCCATCAACCAGCGTCTGAGTCACAGGCCGTATACAGAGGATTGTGACGTCACAGAAGACGGCTGAATGCATGCAGCTGTTGCTGCTTGGTATGCATTCAGATACGCTATGTTTTAGTTTAAATAATAAATTAGCCTACTGAAAATACTATGCGAAGCATGTACGCATACAGAAGTGTGTATTTATCTATATGGACATTTATATAGCGCCTTAGAATAACTTTAAAAAGGCCTTTAACATAGCTATATACTCGACAGTACTAAACATGGGCATCTTAATTAAGCTTCCTAGGCATAATGTGACAAAAGAAATAGGCCTAGAGTAATTAATGAGCATTTATTTTACATTGATTGATTGATTGATTGATTGATTGAGGAGACTGATTGCTCTGAGCTGTCAGATAAAAGTAGGAAAGTCAGCTAGAACGCAACATTTAAACACCTATAGAACGTTGTTAACGGATGCTATAATAACCTTTTTGTAGGCCTACAGCTTTAAAAGTGCTGCAATATGCCAGATAAATTTCTGTTGAGGGAAACGGCCTCTGTTGTCATAGATCCCCGTCAAATCTGGATCCTCCTTTTTGCGGTAACTGTATTACTTGACAGTCCAATATCCGATGGGATCATACAGTTTTGGCCTGTTTGCATGTGTGTGAAAGACACACACTCTTTCAAGCTTCTGAAGAATAATGATAACCACTTGTCGGCTATAATTTGGTGGTAGAGACTTCGAATAATCGCTGTCATCTATTTCTTCAAACATCGAAAGTGAAAATTCTATGGCTAGGTAAAGGACGAGGTCGGCGCTAATGATCTTTGTTATCAAACATTGTCGTTAAACTGAAACCAATGAAAAATAATCGCAAGGCAAAATCCGAAATTCTCCAATTCTCCAAATCTCATTTTCGTGTCAACCCAAACGCCCATTGCAACTATAAGATATCGCAAGAAAAATTTGATAACCGCTGTCGACTTAGATACCTTTTAAACTGAACTGATCTGCATATTTAAGGTGAATGCTTTGCGCTTATTTATACTAATTATGCTGATGTTCTAACAACGGAGCGAAACTGAAACTACGTAATAACCAACTATTGAAGACGTATCATAGCGACCTCTTGACCCTACTGGCTCTTGGCGGTCATTGTCTGTTCATAAAAAGTGGGAACTTTAACTGCCTAACACCAAGTCATTATAATTTTTATGGAATGGTGATTATTTATGTGACCCGAGTTTTGAATGCTCTCACTTAAATCTAGACGGGCTGTAGATATCCTTGGGGTATAAATAAACTAGAATAAAGCTTTTTAAAGGTGTCCAAGAAGATTGCTGCATAATAATCTTCGATGACACATGCGGCTGTTAAATGAACGACGTCGCCCGCTATTACTATATTGCCTCTCGCAGAATGACTATTCAAAGGCGCTCTAAGCACGAAACCCATTGGATAAAGAATTCGCTCTAACGAATGAGAGACCGATGACGAGAGAGAAGAATAAATTTTATAATAGCCAACAGTGGCGGGATATGAACGCCTTTTCAACTGGATGGACCATACGATCATGATACTGAGTTTTGCTTTAAAGTATTTTAACGACCGTTAAATTTTGTGATAAGATAGCTTACGGTATTTAGCCTCTTGTCCTCCTACTCACCTACTTCCGAAGAGGTGTGCGTCAAAATCGAACTCGCTATTTTGTCCTTTATTTTGGCTAACCCTGGGCATGTCCTCCATGATTTGCTCCCTCCTGCTCATGAATCACAATAGGCCTACTCATTGCGTTCACGTTCACACAACATTGAAATACAACTTTCTGACATTCTCACAAGAAAGGTCTTTATTACCAGAATTATGTATAAACTTTCTCATCATAAATTTAACAATACTTTTCAATAATATTACTATGATTTACAGTTACAATCATAACTCAACTGACAATTAGATTAAATAATTTATTATTAAGCCTATAAAAGCAAAACAGAATAAATGATTTATCATTGTTTCAAAACAATTCTGCTTGATTAAATGATCACACGAATAAGATGACAGCTAATCACATGTATCAAGAGCACTAATTAAAGAAAGTATAGTTACGGCAATTATTACGACAGTGAAAAACAACAACAATATCTCAACCTGAGTTTTTAGTACTTTACCATTATCATCTCTTTCGACTCCGTGATACTTCTATGTGTTAAATAACTATAATTTCTTGATGTCTCATTGTCTTTTGAAGATGTAGTAAGAAAGGCAATACCTACTCACTTACTAATTCAGTTAGATACTTAATTGCACACTTATTAGATTACTTACTTACTTACTTACTTACTTACTTACTTACTTACTTACTTACTTACTTACTTACTTACTTACTTACTTACTTACTTACTTACTTACGTACTTACTTACTTACTTGTACTAGAACAAAACATGAAAGTCTGTCTTTCAGTTACACCTTCGTGTCAACAATTTCTATAAGATATCGCAATATGAATTTGAATAATTCAGTCGGACATTTATAACCACTGTCGTCTTAGAAACCTTTTAACACGGATTAATTCAGCATATTTAAGGTGAAATGCACACACTTACCGGTACGTTAATCCTAGTTGCGTTTATTTCGAACTGGATGTGACCTGGCGGCATATTTCCAAAATATAGGTCTACATGGCAGCTGCAACCGCAGGTTTTCAGCCTATCACGCGTCATGATACATATTCAACAACCATCAGCGCTCCACAACCAATTCTGATTAAGCAAGCATTGCCTTCTCCAATAATCGTAGGTCTCGAATTTAACTGGTGGCCGTATTTTCTCTTGAACGACACCGTGTCAGAGCGAGAACTATAATATTATTATAGACAACCTTCTGACACAACGCAGCACTCGTGAATAAGCTGGTGACCCTGCGATTAGCTTTTGAGTAGCGCTTTAGAAATTTGGTGATTACGACCTCTAACTCTAACGGTGATTAAGAATGTCACCACACGAACGCGATTAGAGCTATGGTTATTTCTTAGCTCTAATAATAGGTAAATTAATCTTGTTTCAAATGTAGAAGTCGAATCTTCATCGAAACAGTTAAGGCAGTTGACACTCGCCTCTGCTTCTCGGGCTTTTGATTGGCATCGAATGGGACTGTTGTAGGCTATGGATTTGTTTTACGACTGAAGCACTTCTGTAAATCATCAGCATGCGCAGTGTGAAGATGAGAGGGGAGGAATAGGACTGGGCACTCGCTCTCATAAGCCGAGGGTAAGGAATGTCAATTTGGTTAAACATCATACCTACGGCTACCAGGGGCGGATCCAGGAATTTTCGATGGGGGGGGGCAATTTTGTTTGGCTTGGGTCGGAATTTTTTTGTCGTTTGGTCGAAACCAGAGTTTCATTTAGTCCCTCCTATGGGGGGTTGGTTGAGGTTTGTGAAGGGGTAGATTATGGACCGTCTGGAAGACAACCATGAGGCGCGTATCGCCGAGAGTGGTTGGGGAGGGGCATGGGGAGGAGATATGCCCCTCCCCACCAGAAACATTTTTATTTTCACATTGTAATGGTAGCATTTTAAGCTGTTATCTTAGCAAAATAGCGGTACTTTTCAGTGCTTATAAGCGTGCCATAAGATCTCAATAAATATAGACTAAACTTAAAAAATAGGCTTTCAAGTTTCCACACTGCAACAGTGCCCTTGTGAGATGTCATTTTAGCGAAACTACTCAATTTGTTCAGTACTGATTAAAAAATATACACAATATTAATATTGATATTAATATATACGATACAATATTAAAAATATCTGTTTGTATCGAGTCTAGCAGCCTTTTTTTTGAAGAATTCGGGCGGAAGACTAAAACAAGTCATCAGTTTTTTAGAAGGAAAATTGAACACCAGTTTTTGTACTTCTGTTGCTGGGTTATTATAGTGAATAACTTCTGACTTATGTGTAATTTTATAACATGAGCTGATTTTTTGCACTAGTATAAGCTTATCCCTATTTCCTAAACTTTAAAAGGGTGTTCAATTTCCCTTCTAAAAAACTGATGACTTTGTTTAGTCATCCATCCAAAATCTAAAAAGAGGTGTTCATTCTAAAAAAAACTTATAACTTCTTTTAGGCTGCCACGCAAGATCTTTAAAAAAGGTGTCCAATTTTCTTCCCAAAAATCAAATGACTTTTTGTAGTCATCCAACAGAAACAGTAAAAAAGGTGTTAAATTTCCCTTCTAGAAACACTGATGTCTTTGTTTAGTCATTCGTCCGAATTCTTCAAAAAATGGTGTTTAATTTTTCTTCTGAAAAATCGGATGACTTAATTTTGTCTTCAGTGCGAAATCTTATAAAAGGTGTTCAATTTTCTACTCTCAAAAAATGACTTTTTTTAGTCATACGTCCCAAAAATTCAAAAAAAGGTGTTCAAATTCCCTTTCCAAAAAACTGATGACTGTTTAGTCATCCGTCCGAATTCTTCAAAAAAGGTGTTGAATATCCGTTCCCAAAAACTGATGTTTTTTTAGTCATCGACCAAATTTTTAAAAAATATGACCAATTAGTTAAGTATTTCTTACCATTTTTCCTTTCCGTTTGTGTTTTCAATGTTTAATTTCATGCATATTACATCATGTAGGCCTACTCGTAAATGCATCAAATTAATTTATTTCGCATTTTCCATATTGGAGGGTGTTCAAACACCCAAAACATCCCCCAAGCTACGGCCTTGACTCCTGACGTATAAAATTGAAGGTCTGTAGTGTTTAGATTAGTTGATCCAAAAATCTGTCTATGTCTGTTTGTCTCTCCACGATGAGTCTCCTATACTCTGTCGCTAAAATGACATCCTCAAAAGCTACCATAGCAGTGTCGAAATTCAAAAAATTATGTTGCTGGGGTATATATATATATATATATATATATATATATATATATATATATATATATATATATAAATGTGTGTGTGTGTGTTTGTGTGTGTGTGTGTGGTACACCTATTCATAACGAAAATGGTGTTGGGCTGCAAAAAACCCAAAGTTCATGAAATTACGTATGAGTGATATTGATAATGATAGCGGCACACCACAATGTATTTTTATGATTATCTTATAGCCCTTTGGGGGACCCCCAAATAACCTTGAAAAAATTAGAAATTTTTTCCCTAAAGTTATTTTCCACCAATGATACTTTTTGGCTGGAGAGACTTAGCATTTTCAAAAATAACCTCAAATTTGGACACCCTAATACAAACATGCATATATACATACATGTATATACATACATACACACCTACATGTACACATACATACATACATATATACATACATGTATACATACATGCATACAAATATACATACATAATTACATAATGCCTTCGTACATGCATTCATATATACATATATATTTATAAACATACCTGCATACATTACATACATACATACATACATGCATATATACATACATAATTATTAACACACATGTTCAAAACACACAGTTGGAGGGCGATGCCAACGATAATTGTTCTTCATGACAAGGCGTCATCACACATTGCACATCAATTGCAGTATTTTCCTCTGGTTTTGAGTTGTTGCTACTTTAATTGTGTGATACATGTAGGACGAATAAGAAGGATTATTCAAAGCTACCCATGACTGTGAACTGTTATATGGCTTACAGACGGAGGAGAAGGATTGTACGTGTGGTCGACAGCTTCAAAAGCGGCATCGTTGTCATTGAAGGACAGTAGGATGGCACAATTGAAATTCGGTCTGAAATATTATGTAAAAGTTCTGCTTTTTGAATGAGTCTATTTAATGATTTAATAATTCACACCTTCCAAACGAGAGAACTAAAAGTAGCAATGTTATAATGTATTCGCTAGATGACGGTATGTGTAGTAATCATTAATCCAGATAACTCGGGGCTGTGGTCAGACATTTTATTCGCTCGCCATTTTGTTCGGATATCGTCATGAAACCAGATTACGTGAATGTTGTACTTTGATTCGAACGTGGTAGATTCTATAATTATATGCGTATACTTTTCTGGACAGACTCATATTTTAATTAGTGGCAGTTAGGACGACGATGGAACTGCTAATATTAAGGGATTAAGCATAAACTGTGTTTTAATCCTCACGGTCTATAGCTAGAAAGTTTATGGCAGCACCATTTTGGAAGGCAATCAATCGGACTTTGGGCAACTACACCGTGATTCAAAAAAGTAAACCAGATTGTCTTTCATAATTATATCTCTAATGCCTGATAACATATCACGCAAAATTTTTTCAAATATTTAGTGAATTGGACCAAGAATATTACTCTTTACTTTTTTAATCATGTGTAGATGGCTATTGAAGAAGTCCCTTGTCATGCAGTGCATAAGCTATTCCACCTCATCAGGGCAGAATAGGTTTCTGAAAGAAGGGGTGTACGGCTGAATTTTTTGTCTGACTCGGTTTTTCCCGGTTGCTCGCCTGATACCAGACCTGTGGTGGTTGTTGGAAAGTACATAATTCTACTGGTGTATATTAAACTGTGGTAAACTGGTAAACTGTTCTGAAGATCTGAGAGGATATGATTTAAAATTAGCATTTGCTAGTATTTACCAGCTTCGAGAACTTGGGCGAGAAATTACTTGTAACCAGAAAATTAAGTGCAGAGCTCAAAATGAGACTTTTATTTTACTACAAACTTGTCACACAACTACAAAATGAGAACACTCACTCAGTCTCGTTCTGCTGTGTAGATGTCAGGAAAAAAGTTAATTTCTACATTTTTTGAATTTTTTAAAATGAGTTTTTACTGTTATTTTTATCGGGTACATGAGGAATAATGTAGTGTGGAAGGCAATAATAAAGTAATTTTCTACATTTTTGACGTATTTAGAATGAGTTTTTACTGTTATTTTTGCCAAGTACATGAGGAATATTGTAGTGTAGAGGGCAGTAATAAAGTTATTTTCTATGTTTTTTTAAGTATTTAAATTGAGTTTTTACTGTTATTTTTAGCAGGTACATGAGGAAGATGGACAGCTTTTCTAAAGCTTCAAATTGCTACATTAATCTTCATGAAACAAATTACACTGGATGTTTCTATCAACAACATTCATGACTGTCAACTATTTCGTCTTCAGTTCTAATCGTTCTGTGCAATAGTGTAGAGGTGTGCTATATCACATGCAATTATGAAATTTTGCTTCACTATTTCGTCATAGACTTTCTTTCTGATTGGCTGACTTCTTTACTTAACACGAAAGATGACCTCTAGTGACAGATAAAGAATGGATCCTTCTTGTTAGCGCTCAAAAAAAGATTCAACATTATTTTGAGTCTGAACATTGCTCGTGATGGAAGAACAATTACTGTAAAAGGTTTGCATAGGCAATTACTTTGCAACGAAGAACATGACTCCACTTCACAGAAGTCACATTGCAGCATTTTCTACTAATGTCTCATTGCCAAGTGTCATACGAACCAATTAAAACCTCACAGATCTCAGTTACGGTATTTCAGAAGCTATGTGCTATTTGTGATTGCTTGAGAGCGTTTCAAATAAAATTGTGAAATAACAAACTAAACAAGCAGCTAGAATGATGGCGAATGCAAGATTTGATATGTGTGAAATTCAATACAAATATGTCCTAAATCATTGTATCAGGGTTCTAAAATGAAAAAGCACATGAGAAAACACACTGTAGTGAAATCGTACAGTTGCCAGCTTAGCTATGTCGGAAATCGTATATAAGGTGATAACCTGAAGAAGCACATGCGAATACATACTGGAGAAAAACCATTCAGTTGCCAGAAGTGTCAAAAGTCATTTATGGAAGGTGGTCATTTGAAAACGCACATGCGAATCCATACTGGAGAAAAACCGTTCACTTGCCAACTATGTCAAAAGTCGTTTACTGAAGGTGGTCATTTGAAAACGCACATGCGAATCCATACTGGAGAAAAACCGTTCACTTGCCAGCTCTGTCAGAAATCATTTAATGAAGGTGGTCATTTGAAAACGCACATGCAAATTCATACTGGAGAAAAACCATTCAGTTGCCAGCAATGTCAAAAAACATTTAGTAGAGTTGTTAATTTGAAAAGGCACATGCGAATCCATACTGGAGAAAAACCGTTCACTTGCCAGCTATGTCAGAAATCATTTAATGAAAGTGGTAGCCTAAAAAAGCACATGCGAATCCATACTGGAGAAAAACCGTTCACTTGCCAGCTCTGTCAGAAATCATTCATTGAAGGTGGTAACCTAAATAAGCACATGCGAATCCATGCTGGAGAAAAATCGTTTAATTCCCAACTATGTCAAAAGTCATTTAGTGATTGTGGTCATGTGAACACGCACTTGCAAATCCATACTGTTGAGGAACCCTACTTGTGCCAGTTATGTCAGAAATCATTTGGTGACAGTAGTAACCTGAAGACGCATATGAGGATCCATACTGGAGAAAAATCATTCATTTGCCAGCAATGTCAAAAGTCATTTAATTATGGTAGTTATTTGAAAACGCACATGCGAATCCATACTGGAGAAAAACGATTCAATTGCCAAATATGTCAAAAGTCCTTTAGTACGGATTGTGATTTGAAACGGCACTTGCGAATCCATACTGGAGAAAAACCATTCAGTTGCCAGCAATGTAAGAAGTCATTTAGTGAAGGTGGTCATTTGAAACAGCACATGCGAATCCATACTGGAGAAAAACCATTCATATGTGAGGTTTGCAATGCAAGTTTCAGACAATGTGCGCATCTAAAGAAACACAGAATGACTCATGCAACTGAGAAGCAACACAGACGCAATTTGTCTTTTTCCGAGAGCAGCTTACCAAAAAAGGAGTTTAATCTCCATGCAAGAACTTTGTTGCAGGATCTTAAAATTGGAAGTGAAGTTGTTGTTAACCTGTCTGATCGTTTTCTAACATATAGTATTGCAGGTGTAACTGATAAGCCAAATGAACATTTGTCAATGATCGAATATGATGATCGACGTGGACTTGCTGTTGTTTTGCCAAAAGTTGACGTTGGAGAACGTCCGTCTACTTGCAATGTGGATGCAGAAACGTCTTTATCGAAATCCTTTGGTTGTGGTGTATGTGATGAATTGCTAGAAAAAGAGAAAGATTTTCTAGAGCATTGTTCTACCCATCGATTTTATCCGCTTGATGATTTTGTTGCTGACTTCTGCCCAATTAGTATTGCACACAGGCATGTTTGAAAGAGTGTAATTGGAGAAATATTGACATGATGCCATTGGATGAGGTCTTGTATGTATATGAACATCGGCCCAGAATGAATGATTGATTTGTACCACTTTCATTGCATCATAGTTAGACAGTACGTATTCTGATGTACATCGTGTTCAGACTCGCCACATAATAATAATATTATCTAAGCCTTCTTTTCGCAACTTTTAAGACTAGTAAGAAATGTTATGCTATGTCTACCAAAGTTGCACTAATATCTTGTGTTGTGTTGTTTAGCTTTGTATAATTTTTGAGACTATTTGAGACTAAGTATGCACCCGCTGTATTCCGGTTTGATAATATAGCTAATAAGCTTATTCACCTTATTGTATTCCTAGTTAAGTAATAGACTAATACTTGGTGTTTTATTGTCTTTGATGTTGAATTTTGTGGTGGGTCTCTGCTTTGGCTAATTCTATAACCACAAAGTCTCTTGTAGAATTTATGATGACACAATTCGATCAGTTACATGATTGCATAAGAGCGGCAATAGTTTGATCACATTAATTTTTACATTGGTAGCGAAATAATAAAATATTATTGGTATTTTTATCTTATTACCATGATTATTATTATTATTATTGTCGTACCATCACCCATCAAGCCAAGTCTCTGACCATTGCCTTCTATATACTGACAGGCCGTAATGCTGATTCTGTGACGTCACAGGTCGGGTACGTCGGCTTCATTGAGCAGTGCGTTAATGATCACGAAATCATCTATACGTCTACTGGCAAATTCCAAATTTCTAAAAGTGGCAGTGGTAGTAGTAGTCGTAGTAGTAGTAGCAGTAACAGTAGCAGTCGTACTAGTAGTAGTAGTAGCAGCAGCAGCAGTAGTAGTAGTAGAGTTACTGAAGCGCTGCAACACTGGGGCACTGCTTCAATGCCATTATATTATTCACTACTGTTATGATCTCCTTACTCTCTCACTTGCTCGTACTTGCCTCTACTTAAAAGTACTGTAATATATGCCAAACAAATTTCTGTCGAGGGAAACGGCCTCTGTTGTCATTGGTCGTCGTCAAATCTGGATCCATCCATCCATCGTAACCCCTATCCATAACTTCCCACCCTCCCACAACCTCATTATACACATGGGTACTCGAAACATACAAAAATATTAAAATATCGAGCATGCTGTAACCATCAATATAGCATGAAACATACAGACATAGACAAAATCATCGCTAACGCATGCCATAATTAACAATAATAGATCTAGAAAACATGCAACCAATTAAACATGAAACATGGATCAATGGCCTGATGCATGTCTTTTATAAAAAATATTAATAGCTTTGCAAATATTGTTATGTACACTTGTACTGTGAAAGCATGCTGTTTCCGATCTGATGGGAAGAAAGCGTGCCTTTATATAACGTAGGAAATAGCCGTGAGATTTCTGATTGGTTCAGGCTTTTCTTCAAAGTGCACGGTGTCTGACTGACACAATGCTGTAATGTGGCCAGACCACAAATTAATCATATTCGCGTGCGCATAGACTCACACGCGCGCACATCAACTCACACGAAAAGCATTTGCACACAAAATTTATATCAATCAGTAAATGTTCTTAGAAGTAGACCTCAAGGAAAGAAGCTTCATATTAACATACAAAAACATGCATTTGTGTATTAATATACGAATGACCGCCAGTCAACAAACATCCTCCAAATTTGCGCGACATCATTTATGGACGGTCCCTTATGTGAATAACCGTAGGTGAGCATTTCTAAAGCAATACCCATCGAATCAAGTAGCCTGATATGTTTGTTTGCCTATGGACTTGCAATATTAGCGCCCCTTCAAGCTCACTAATCAGATGCGCTACGGACAACAGAGCGGACACTGCATATCAGAGTTTCAAGCCAAAGCGCTGAGCAATTGCGAGTGAAGGACTTGCCCAAGGTTCCTACGAATCGGCTTGAGGTGGATTAGAACCCGCAACCTTCCGCCTGCAATGCAACGAACATATCCACTACACCACCGCGCCCCACAAAATGCTCCGGACCCGAGTCAGTGCACGAAAACGCGGCTGGCAGTAAGTAATATACTTACTTACTTACTTGATAATTTAACGAATCTTGGCGATCGGGCGATATTAGACAATAGACACATGGTCATTAGACAATAATAATAATAATAATAATTATTATTACTATTATCATTATAGTCTTTGTCTCATAGCAACAACGTCATTATTTTGTCTTGTCTTTAACCATCCTCGATTCGAGGGTTGGTCGCTTCATGGACATGCTTTCGCCACTTTTTCTTTACAACGTCATTAGTCGGCCTTATAAATTATGCACACTTGATTATCAAAAGACGTCACAATATTGTTGCTGGACAATCGTAATGACGTCGTTTTTAGATAAAGAATTTGATTATTAATTGATGTATTCGTTCAGGTATTTATATTGCACATCCTCAAGGAACTACTCAGAGGTGCTCCCAACTCCAGCCCGGCCAAAAAGAGGTTTTCAAGTGCTTAGGATATAATATTTTTTTAAATAATGTGTCCGAGTGTGATTTAGGATCTGACGCAAGAGTGAGGCCTTTCCATACTGCCGGGTCAACGACAGAAGAGCACGGCTTTGTACGATGGAGCCTGGATAGAGAGAAGAGTGAAGATAAAGACCAGCGTCATAGGCTATTAGGTCCGAAATGCAGCTGTGGGTATACGCTGTGTTTCCGTCTTCCTTAAACACCTTTATTAACGGAGTGTTGCAGGATATTAACTGCGCAAAATCCCACTAACATTAGCTGATGAGAGTAGGTCACTGTCGTTCAAAAGTTCTGTAATATGCCGGACAAATTTCTGTCCAGGGTAACAACCTCTGTTGTCATAGACCCTGGTCAAATCGGATCCATCCATTTCACTACTCTTTGCTGACAAAACGTGTTGCTAGGGTCGACACAAACGGTTCTTCGCGGCCACAAATGGCTAAAAACAACTGAAAATTTACCGATTCCAGACCAAAGGGTATAATAATTATATAAAGATGAGTAAGGGTGAAGACGAAGGCCAGCGTCATAAGCAATAGGCCAGAGATGCAGCTGTGGGTATACGATGTGCTTACGTCTTCTTAGCCTTTGCTTATGAGAAGAGATCCGAGAGAGAGAGAGAGAGAGAGAGAGAGAGAGAGAGAGAGAGAGAGAGAGAGAGAGAGAGAGAGAGAGAGAGAGAGAGAGAGAGAGAGAGAGAGAGACAGACAGACAGACAGATAGACAGACAGACAGACAGACAGAGACAGAGAGAGAGAGAGAGACAGAGAGAGAGAGAGAGAGAGAGAGAGAGAGAGAGAGAGAGAGAGAGAGAGAGAGAGAGAGAGAGAGAGAGAGAGTGAGTGAGTAAGTAAGTAAGTAAGTAAGTAAGTAAGTAAATAGGTAGGTAGGTAGGTAAGTAGGTAGGTAGGTAGGTAGGTAGGTAGGTAGGTAGGTAGGTAGGTAGGTAGGTAGGTAGGTAGGTAGGTAGGTAGGTAGGTAGGTAGGTAGGTAGGGAGGTAGGTAGGTAGGTAGGTAGGTAGGTAGGTAGGTAGGTAGGTAGGTAGGTAGGTAGGTAGGTGAGTAAGTATTATCTTTAATACAACCAACTGCAAAGCAACACTCTGGTGAACACGTATCACATATAAAATTCACGTAACACGACAAAAACTATCAAGACCAAGCAAAGTAATTTAAAATGTCTGCAGTTTGTCATGATGTGAGGGGAACAAGTTATGACCCGTTTGCTTCGCTGGGGAGAAACTCGTGGAGCACTCTACCTGGTCTCGTCAGAACCGCCGAAGACAAACGGTGATAACTTAATATCTAGCCTAGTGAAATATCTAATAATTATGCGAGCACACGTATTAAACAAAATATTCTGAAACATAAACAACTCTAGCCAAGCCAGTTGTATATTTAGTTTAAAAACAAATTTAGCAAAAAGTCGACATCAAGAACGTTAACATCATTATTTTTATACAGTCATGCAGTCTGATGTTGCATGTTTTTCACACCTTTAAGACGAATTCTTCGAATAATATAAATAAAAACTTAATTCACAGATTTTGGCTTTCTGCTCTTTCCATGACCTTTAATGACCGTGTATAGGGCTTATCTGTATGACATTTCTGAAAGATTCTCGTTCTGTCACAAGAAAGACTCTGGAACGGCAAATTATATAGAGGGTGGGAAGTGGGTAAGTGAGGAGGCGGGTTTGATGGAGGTCGTGGGTCAAAAAAATCAAAATTTACCCACAACGACGACTACCCGTAAAGAGTGGGGCGGGAATTGGGCGGAGTTGGTTGCGGGAGGAGTGGGAAACGGGGTAGGGCAGGAGTTGGACGGGGTAGTAGGGTGTAGTGGGGGCGAGGTGGTGCAGAACACGGGCGGAGTATGGGTTGCGGGCAGGTAGGGGCGAGGTGAAGCGGAGTTGGGTTTCGGGTGGATAGGGGCTGCGGGTGAGACAGGGATGGGGCGGGATGGGTGGCGCGAAGTTCGGTGTGGGATCGATTTCTGTCGGAGAACGCAGGGTGATGCTGGGAGTGGCGAGAATTCGAGATATCCCGGGAAACGCCAGGTATCACAGCTATTATTATATAAAGCAATTGATGACAATAATTATACTTCTCATCCCAAAACACCTTTATTACATAAGATTCATATTATATAATTTCTGAATTTTCATTTAAACAAATCAGTAAAACTTCATGGCTACTTTGTATTAGTGTATACGATAATTCATCGTTAACGGTCCATGACGACCATAAGTAACGACAACTACTTAAAAGCAAGTAATGCCAGTCTCGTGGCTTGATAAGGACGAGGGCGAAGAAGGACATGCAAAATAAGCTTGACCTAAGAAGTAGCCTTTTTTATGATGTGTTACCAACTTAACATTCTTTACCGGTTAAAATAATATTATTGGTTGGATCATTAAGCTTTAAAGTTTAAGCGCTCGCTGCATCGAGATGACATCATACAGTGGACATACATTGGTAAACTTAGAAACCTTTAACACAGTTGATTTACAGCCAGAAAAAATTACGTCACTACATATATATGTATATATATATATATATTTGGTCTAGTTACTCTAGTACCTTGCTCTTAACCCTCAGGCTACCAAGCTTTTTTGTAACACTGACTACCAAGGGGGGGGTGGTTACCACCACCCCCTGGATTTTGGGTTTGGTTTGAGATATCATAACTTGTAATACACCATTCGATTCAGCATTCATTTCTGCACAAAATGGTATATTTAGGTTTAGAAAATATGAAGGCACCTCGAAATTATGAATTTTTTACCATGGGTACCCGTCGATTCCACAAAATGTATGCTTACGCATAGGGAATATATTAGATTCTGTGTGTTTTATACATGATTTATATATAAAAAGTAGTTTACATATAATAAACTCCAATATTAAACTATAAAAACTAGTAATAAGTTTGTTTTATGTTAAATCAAAACAAAAAAACATGTTATAAATGCTGAAAAACGTTTACGCAGACTTATCGGCTCGCGTTGCAAAAAAACCCAACATTTTTATACATTTTAATTTATTTTGAGCACTTCCGGTCATCAAATTTTAAATTATTTAGTATTAAAAAATAGCCCTAAATGCCCTCTACAGAATGGCATAATTTATTTCTATTAAAAAATAAATTATGGATAAGTTATAATAGAAAAAACATGACAATTTTATGAAAATAAAACACCTTTATATATATTTTAATTTATTTTGAGCACTTCCGGTTGACAAAAGACAACTCAATGAGCATGGAAATGTAGCCCCACATTCCCTCTATAGAATGGTATAATTTGTGTCTCTTAATATTAAGGGGCGGAAAAGTTACAGACGATATTCTAGGGGGGGGTGGTATCCACCCCCCTGGTGCCTTTGGTATATCGGGTGTAACTTTTGAACGGTAGGGGGCATCATAAAAAGTTTTATCTCAAAATGTGTCCCAATGAACCCTCTACAGCTACCAATTTTTTCAAAATTTTATTCCAGACGGAACGCGTTTGATTTGGGAAAAACCTAGGGGGGGTGGCAACCACCCCCCTTGGTAGCCCGAGGGTTAAGTGCTGTAATATCCATCCATCATATAGCAACGGATTTGATGTCACAATGAGGACCTTAAACATTGGAAAATCATTTCTCAGACCTAGACCTGGGAGTCGACCCCAATAAGTCGACCCCAGTCGACTTGGTCATCCCAAGTCGGGTCGGGTCGTTTCTGCTCACCGCAACTGACCCCAAGTCGAATTTTGTAGATAGAAGTCACTTTAAGTTGTTTTTACCTCAAGTCGACTTAAACCGACTTGAGACACAAATATAGTTAAATTTGTCACTTCAAACCAATGATTGTGACAACATTTAAGCAGCTTTTGTTGCCTATATAGTGTGTTTACAAGAATGAATTAGATCTTTGCTAAACAGAGACTTAGGCTAGGCTACTGACTATTTTGCCTGTAGGCTATCGTGCAGACTGCCGTCTGCCAATCTATTCATAAGCTTATAATTATTTGTAATTTTATGCTTAAACGTCACGCTTAGGCCTAGGCATGCGCTTAATTAAAATGGTGAAACAAAATGTTACTAAAATATTTTCACATGCGCTTATCAAGCAAATCAGTGAACTTCTAGTGGTCAGTGAATTCGGCGCAAAGAAAGCTGGATCTACAGGGCCTATAATAAATCGATAGTTAATTGGCGCTACTAGCCTATTGTAGGGCCAATTGGACAATGAAAGACTATGAGTAGGCCTAGTAGCTGTAGTAGCCTACTGTAGGATGATGCGATTGCAATGCTATATGCTAAGTTGCGAAATGATGTTAGTGGCCAAATAATTATGAAAACAGAATTACAAAATATTAGGCTTATCGTAACACGCCATTCAGTGCAACCATGCAGTCCGCGGTCCGCTATTTTATCTTAGACCTTGCGCTGTTTACAAATTTATTTAATATTAATATTAAATAATAATAATAATGAGTGTAATGTGAATAATCACAGACAATGGACAAGCTAAAATTCACAGGCCTAATAATTTGCCGTCGCATTGTCTAGGTTACTAGATGGCCCAAAGCATCACAAAACTATTCAAACTGAAACACAAACAGCTTGAAATGGGCTTAAAAAACTTTAACAAATTCATGCATCAATTATGTGCTGAGGCCTCATTACTCATTTGTAGGCCTAAATGAAATTAATGCTTGCAGGAAAATTGGCTTGATTTCTTGCAATAGTAGCCGTACGTAGACCTAGGCTAATGGCTATTACCATGTCAGAAGTCGACTTCAAGTCGGAAGTCGGTTGTTTTTCTGCCAAGTCGGGTCAAGTCGTTTTGACGCCGAGAAGTCGACTTCAAGTCGACCTCAAGTCACTTTAGGGTCAAGTGGGGTCAGATTAGCTGACCAAAGTCACTCCCAGGTCTACTCAGACCTACATGTACATCATCGTATCCGAATAAATTATCGAGTGCCTCTCGCACGCAGCATAGACTATTCAGAGGCGTTTTCAATACAGAAATCCGGGTGGGGGGGCAATACAGCGTCTTGATGGAGCGATGCGATGCAGAAAAGAGCCCAGACATGAGCTCAACCCGTAGAAGGGGATATGCCACGACACACCCAAGCACAATTAAAAAACAAACATTTTGTCGGCGACAGCGGCTTCTTTGGCATAATCATCCGTTAAGCTATGAATCTATACCGAACGCAAGATTTCTCGATGTGCTCCGTGAGATAAAGTTAACTTCAACCACAAGATGTCGTTTAACTGTTCAGTTAATGATGCTGTGCATTTCTTAGACATTATTCTTTAATGCGTGTCCGATCTGCAGTCAGGAGCGCCTCTGAGTAGAGTAGAGTGCTTGAAGGGACGCTATAGCAAGTGCACATTCAAACAAATACAAGGACTGTCCTTAGCAAGTTTTAGTTGGCTAACATGGAAGTAAAAGGTCGACGTCGTAGAGTTTAGCAGCCGTCATAATTTGGACATCGAAAATGAATCATAAAGAAATCTGGTGAAACATCTTTGACACGAATTCTTATCCAATATACATACGTATTATAATTATTGTCAATCGCCCACGCTACACGAGATCAACTTAGTCTGTTAGCAGTATGGGTTGGAACTAGACGTTAAAGCACTTTTACAAGATGGCTGCGTTGATAATAATAAGTCGCTTACACACCTCTTTTAATTTTTATATTTCTTTATAAGTAAATGCCCTCGAACTTCTAGGTGATCACTTCCACATTAATTTTTTTATCCAGTAGGCCTAACCAGGAAGCGTCATTAGACAATGGAAATTAAAAGGCGAGATGGACGAATGGCTAGCGACTTCATTTTCCTAGCCTTGGCGCGTGAGGGCAGTGTTGGGCTACTTTTTGACGCAATTTCGCCAGAAAGCGATTCCGACATCTGACATCCCATTACTCCCATCTCTCATACCGCGGTCTTTCCTCTGAAAATTAACCTATTCCACCTATTATAATACGACACCCACTCTAGCTCTGACCGGGTTTACTGTCAATACCGCGCACACAATACCGCGATGTTCACTAACGCGCACGATCGTTACCGCTCAAGATCGTTACCGTGCATCTGTTGATTTTATGTTATCGTAGGAGGTGGTTCCGAACATTGTTTGCGGTGTGTCAACCGGATTGTTGAATAAACGAAAATTATTATTAAAGGAAAGCTTGAGAAGGATTTGTACAAAGAGAGCGGAGGGTCAGAGGAAGACCATTCCAGGTTAAAGGTCCTATACCACCTAGAAAGCACGGTTCTGCATATTGGAAGTATACGAGCAAAAGGGAGTGGGAGCAGACTTTGTTCAATCGAACGAAGGGAATGGCGACGTCACCTATAATATGCAGAGAGCTGCTGAAGGCAGTTAAATGTGAAGTTGTGGCAATTCAAATCCACATGAATCTGGTTTCTTCCATTGTAAATGAGCGCTGCGCTTTGGAGCAGTATATTTAGGATTGCTATTCGTTATTTCATTACTTCCGCTCTTTATAATAATAATTTTGTGGCAAAGATGAATGGATAGATCCAGAGTTAACGAGAGCCTATGACAACAGAAGCCGTGTACCTCGGCCAAAAAAATTTGGCATGACACAGCTCTTGTTATAAACTTGTGTGTGTAGTTGCAGTTTAACGTCACTGTGTGGTAACAAATACCATTAGCGAATCCCTCCTCCTTTATCCAGGCTTGGGACTTGCACTGGCAGAGTGCAACCAGTGGCGGAGTTCCTTTGTAAACTTAAGTCTCGCGTCTCTGTATATGGATGAATCCGATTTGACCAGAGTCTATGACAACAGAGGCCGTTACCCTGGACAGAAATTTGCTCCGCATATTACAGCACTTAAGAGCTTTTTTACTATAATAGAGGTTATTCACTTACTAGTGCATCTGAAATAGTGATGTTCCCGGCCAAAGGTGGCGGACTAGGGCATGTTTGTCCTCACAAGCAGTCTTGATTCATCTATTCTCGGTAGCCTAGAGTTTACATGTAGACCGTCGACTCATTTACCACATCCAGACATTGCAGAGTATTTTGCTTATGACAGTTGTATTCCAATCCTGTCTTCATCTTCAGTCAGCGCTACAACCACGTTTCTCCCAGTACTGCGCTAAATAGATATTCTCAAAATGTGTTTGGACCAGCAGAGGATTAAAGAATAAATAATTAATTAATAATTTAAGAATAAAAGTATCAACGTCACTATTTCGAGTGGGTTGCTTCTGGTTTACATCGTGAAGTAAGTAACGAGAGACAAATTTGCGTTGCCCTCCTAATTCATCGTCTCTTCGGACTGGCACCATCCGATGAAAGGCAATATCCACTGAATGCAATAATTATTATTGTTTTTACGACCGTCGTTTAACCCTCGAGTGCCCAAGGGGGGTCCGACCGGACCCCAGGCC